>CM063499.1:90719491-90723020 GCA_032207245.1 Pardosa pseudoannulata | reverse complement strand
TCTTTTTTGTTTTTGTTTTATAAAATTAATTTTATTAAGTTTTAATTAAGTTTATAAAATTAATTTTTGCTGAGAAATGAGCTTGAGATGTGCTAATGATTCTAATATTTTATTATGTTTTAGTAAAATTATTATATTTTAATACTTATATTTATTATTTTTTATTTTTATTTTTTAATATTATTTAATATTGTAGTTTATTTCTAATATTCGCTTCTAATATTTTATTTACATTTTTGACAATTTTTTAAAATTAATTCTTATTTTAACTATCAATTTTTATTTTTATTATTTTAAGTTTATAAAATCAGTTTTTTGTCATTATAAACTATACATCAAGCAGTCTATAAGGGGAAGTGAACAGCCTGATTGTTTTAAGATAAAAGCATTGTTCTGAAAAAAATATTATTCAATATAATAATTTAGAAACTTGCGTTTTTTCTATCAAAGAGTAATCATAAGTTTTTAAATTTTACTATTCCTCTCAAAAGTATACAGCAATATTGAATAATTATTTCACTTAATAAAGAGTAAAAAAGAATTTTCGAATATTCTTTGATAGAAAATGATTAAGCTTCTAAATTTTTATATTGAATAATAGTTCAATGAGTAATTTTTTCATGCTTAAAATCCGGCTATTTATTATTCATCACAATGAGCTGAGAACAAACATTATTGTCTGAATAGTGCAGTGTGATGCCTATTTTTACCAGTTCTTGTTAATGATTTTAAAAAGTAAAAAACCATACAAATAAAAACAAATAAATCTCATTTATTAGAGCTCAAATAGGTGGGATCAAAATCTGTATTGATTGGTGTAATTTTCTGTTGTATTCATCTTCCATTGTCTAACACGTATTAAGAATCCTCGGCCACGATATCACGATTACTTGGATAGCTTTAGTTAATATATTAGTAAATAGATGGCGCCAATGAAGTAAGTAATTTTCCCCCTGAAACTGTAGCACCAAAATTGGTTGTCCCGATCCACTCGTTTTTCTTTGGGTGCCTTGGGAGAACATCATGCGAAGACAGAAGAACGAACGGCAAGAATGTTTCTATGGGCTCGAAATTCCATGTCCTGGACGCAGATTGTCACGTCGTGGTCAGTACCCTTCATCAACAGGTCTTTCATGGGCTCACTGAGAAGTGTGACACCTATGAAAACAATTTTTCTCATTTAAATTGTTGTTGTTGCATATGCCACTTGGTCAAAACAAGCACGATTGATCCTTACACTACTCATATTAAGGCCTAACATATAAGTTGCCTCTTTAGTTTTGACGAGCCACTCAAGGGTGAAAGTACGACTTATGCTCAAATAGGTGCTCATCATTTTGAAGCAGGGGCCAAAGACCTATAGGCTTGCCTTACCACCCCCCAGAAGTATTGATTGAGAACTTGGAGGACATTGTGACCACGAACCTATTTTACACGCCCCAGTCACCTTTAACGAGCACGGCGGATCTTAGTCCGTCACTGGCTCCGCACCGGAACCCTCTAGTTACTCAGTTCTAGCTGTTGCAATGAAAATGTTATCACCGTATTAACAACAAATTCATTTCATAAAAGTCTAGGAGTTTTACGAAGCGGTTCGACCTGAAAATGGACAGAGACATTGATGAGCAAAATTCAAAGCGAAGTTTATCTTCCCCTAAACTATCCATCCGATTCTAAAATAAATTGGTATAAATACTCTTCATATGACAGCAAAAAATACTATCGCTTTAAAACGTTCTAAATCCACTCCTTCCCCCCTTTTCGAGCGTTAAATGCCATTATTTCGAGCCTTATTTTCCCCTTTTAAGAACAGGCGATTAAATTCATCAATTTGTCACATATTAAATAGGTAAAAATAACATTTTTTTCTAGCATTATGACGTCATTCCATCTCATTGCACAGCCATCTAAACACAAGGCCTGCGCGCTGATTTTCCGAAAACCGGTCACGTGATCTCTAAAAGGCGGTATTCTATTAAATTCTGTTGATGCTTGTTGATTGCTTGCCTATTACTTCTTTTGAAAAAAAACAAAGAAAGAAATTTATGGAAATAAAATAATGCTTGCTTTTATATGTAAGGTAAGTAGCAATTTTGCTACTGTTTCTTCTATTATTTTATGAGCTGTTTTCTAATTAAGTATATCATACGAATGATGGTAATTCTTAAGTTCGACACTTTAGAATGGTTCAAATGTTTTGTTATTAGTATGTGCTTTGTATCATATTGTATATTATAACTGTCGTTTTAAAAATAAGTTTCATTTTATTGTTAGATCTCATTAAGGAGTTTATATAATACAACATTTAATATCCGTAAGTTAAATGTATTCTAAGTTATGTTAAAGTTTCGTTTTTGCTGTGTATTGCAACTTGGCTATTGTTGATAACTCACAAATTACAATTTCTGTTTTATCCTAAAGGAAAACTATTTATTATTACCACAATAAAAGATTAATGTATCCTTACTTCATTGATTTTTTAATGTGTTTTTAAGGGGCTTTATTAATAAAAGTTGATGTACAACTTCTTTCCCATACTACAATAGCAACTGGGAAATTTCTATGTAGAATCAATGTTATCTGCACTTTAAATTGTTTCTGATTTATCAACTTCATATTTTTTACGTCCTGAGCTCTTTTTCAGATTTTCATATTAACTTTCTACAATTTAAAATTTTGAATGTCGAAGCGTAAAGAAGACATATATGTAATAAAAATTAAACTACCAAAAGAAAATTTATAAATGTAAGAAAAAAAAATTAATCTAAAGTAATCGACAGAAGCAATGTTTTTACACATTTTTATTATAAAAATATAACTTTTATTCAATACTGTACTATTTTATAACAGGTAAGTTCTCATATAACCTGTAGAAAAGTAATTAAATAAACATGCTTAAAGTTTTTGAATAGCTATGTCTAACAGCCAAAAGTAGAAAAATTCCATCTAAATAAAATTTGCAAACTGTTAAAATTATATAAATAAATTTTGATTAATAGATGCTTTAGGTAGAGGAACTTAAAAAAACTGTATTTACACTTAAAGTTACATTTATGTATTCAGATATTTACAAATGTTTTATTAAAATATAACAGTAATTTTATAGCAAATGATAATCAACTCAGTCACTTAACCATATCTTAAAAATGTAATAGATTATATAAATAGGTCTTCTAAATTATGTTTGCATGATTGTTTACTTCACTTCAAAAATATAATTTTAACTACTTATAAAATATTTCTGAATAACTACTCTAAAAAAGTGACTGAAAAATATATTGAAGAAGTTAAGGAAAAATCCAATAAGAGAAAAATAAAAAATTCTTAAATATTTCTTGTAACAACATTTTTACTTTTTTTTCTGTATACTATTGAATTATGTTTCATTGTTTATCTAGTACAAATCAGTATCAGATGTTATACGTAAATAAAACTGTAAAAATTTTTCCTCAGCATAATATTTTTGCATGAGTTTGTGAAATTTGTCAGTGATAAATTGTTCTATGATTTTATACTAAGGCAGTGTTTT
>CM063499.1:90699491-90714491 GCA_032207245.1 Pardosa pseudoannulata | reverse complement strand
GATGGCGCAACTGAGTCACCTGTTCCCTAATTTCGTTACTACGCTCTGGCTGAGTGTGTTTTTCGATTATTAGCTGTGGTTTTAGTCGAAGTACAGTATTACTTTTAATTAACCAGAGAGTTGTTTTTCATGTAGCTTTGATGTGTGAACGATGCCACTCTTTGCAGCTTTTCTAATATTTCCATTCTGTAGTGTGTGAGTGTTCTAAATTTTCTGTTTGGACATTCTTGCGTTGCTGTTCTAAATTATGTTATTTGATCTCTTTCGTTCGGAGGTTACAGTAGCGCTGTTTTCGCTACTAGTTAAGCGTAAAAACTACTTAATTTCACCTTGTTTTGTACCGGTTTAACTGTACGGGGTATAGCATTGAGTGAATTTCATCTTCTCGTGAATTTAAGTATAATGGTCATTGCTTTTTAAGGTGTTGGTAGAATTCCTGTTTGGATACTTTTGCTTTGTTGTTCTATATTGTTATTTTATTCTTTCCGTTCGGAGGTTAAAGTAGCGTTTTTTTTCGCTACTAGGTACTCCGTAATAAAAACAAATAATTTTCCACAGGTTTAACTGTACGGGTTCTATCATTGAGTGTGGATTTTTTTCTGTGAATTTAAGTATTGTGGTCATTGCTTTTTAAGGTTTGAGTTTCTTTTCAGAAAGAACTGAGTATATATAATGTTTATTTACAATACATAATTTTTGTTATAGTTTATGGATGTTACACGAATGTTGCCTTTATTATTACTATTAACATGTAATTTGCTTTGTGATTGTCTGAAATTTAACTGATATTTAAGTTTTTTTTTCATCCGCTGCAACATAAGGAACACTACGTTACCTGCATTTTCACTCATTGCTGAAACTAATCGTTTAATTTTGGAAAATTTATTTTCTGTACGTTTTTTCTTTGGTGCAGTTTGACTCTCACTAACGCTTCATCTCTGACAGGAGTTAACATGAAGCACTTTCATTACATTTATTTGCATTCAAGTTGGTAGATTTTTATCAGAAATGAATTTTGTATTTTTTCTGTGAATTGAATCTGCAGTATTGTTTTATTTGACATAAGAGTTACTGTATTGCATAAAATACTCCAAAAATTCTCAAGTTGATGCATATTTTAAAGCTTGTTTCCTATTACTTTGTCTATGGAGTAAAACTGCAGTATTCTTTTAATTGTAACAGAATTTACTGTATCGCGATAAATACTGATCTTGTTAAGGATAATTCATACTTTTAGAAATAATCTATATACATTTTTCTGTGAAGTGAAACAATCTATTTGCTTCATCTGACAAAGTGTTCCTACAATTTGAAACTATTATATAACTTCTCTATATTCACATTCATGTAGTTTTTTAAAACTACTTTTCTTATCAGTTTTTCTATAAAATGAAACTGATTTGTTTCATCTGCCACAAAATTTTCCGAAGCACACAAACTTCACAAGGAATACTTTGATCCTTTTTTTGTCATTCAAGTTGATGAATGTTTTTTAATCTTATATTCTATTTGTTTCATTTGAAGTGACTGTACTATTGTTACATCACAGTAATGTTACATTACAGTATTTTATCAGTTGCATGAGTCATACGATAATGATGCACTTTTTAAACTATTTTTCTTATCGGTTTTTCTAAGAAACGAAACCATGAGGACTCAATGCCATAAAAACTCCATTCAACCAACCAACCAATAAAACTAAACTCATTTGTTTCATCTGCCACAAAATTTTCCGAAGCACACAAACTTCACATGGCATACTTTGATCCTTTTTGTCTTCAATATAATGCATGTTTTTTAAATCCTATATTCTACTTCACTTCATTTGAAGTGACTGTATTACTGTTGCATCACAGTAATATTACATTACAGTATATCCATTGCATGAGTCATACGATGATGCATTTTTTAAACAATTTTCTTATCAGTTTTCTGTTTCATCTGTCACAATTTTCTGAAGCACACAACCTTCACACGCCATACTTTGATACCTTTTTATCATTCAAGTTAATGCATGTTTTTATAAATCCTGTATTCTATTTTTTATTTGAAGGAATGTACTATTGTTACATCACAGTAATGTTACATTACAGTATTTTATCAATTGCATGAGTTTTACGATGGTGCGTATTTTTTAAAAACTATTTTTCTTATCAGTTTTTCTATGAAATGAATCTGATTTGTTTCATCTGCCACATGATTTTCCGAAGCACAAATTTCACATGGCATACTTTGATCCTTTTTTGTCATTTTTCTTTGTCACTTAATCTTATATTCTATTCGTTTTTATTTGAAGTGACTTGTACTGTTGTTACACCACAGTATTTTATCAATGGCATGAGTCATACAATGAGGCGTTTCTTAAACTATTTTCTTTTTATCAGTTTCTGTACGAAATGAAACTGATGTACATTTTAATGTCACAGAATTTTCTGAACCACACAAAACCTTAACACGGCATAATTTGATCCTTTTTTGTCTTCAACATAATGCATGTTTTTTAAATCCTATATTCTACTTCACTTCATTTGAAGCGACTGTATTACTGTTGCATCACAGTAATGTTACCTTACAGTATATCCATTGCATGAGTCATACGATGATGAATTTTTAAACTATTTTTCTTATCAGTTTTCTGTTTCATCTGTCACAGAATTTTCTGAAACACACAAAACCTTTACATAGCATACTTTGATCCTTTTTTATCATTCAAGTAATGCATGTTTTTATAAATACTGTATTCTATTTTTTATTTGAAGTGACTGTACTAATGTTATATCACAGTAATGTTCCATTACTGTATTTTATCAATTGTATGAGTTATACGATGGTGCGTATTTAAAAACTATTTTTCTTTTTATCAGTTTTTCTATGAAATGAAACTGATTTGTTTCATCTGCCACAAAATTTTCCGAAGCACACAAACTTCACATGGCATACTTTGATCCTTTTTTGTCATTCAAGTTGATGAATGTTTAATATTCTATTTGTTTTTATTTGAAGCGACTTGTACTATTGTTACATCACAGTATTTTATCAATTGCATGAGTCATACGATAATGATGCACTTTTTAAACTATTTTTCTTATCAGTTTTTCTATAAAACGAAACCATGAGGACTCGGTGCCTTAAAACTTCATTCAACCACTGAAACAAAATTGATTTGTTTCATCTGCCATAGAATTTTCTGAAGCACACAAAACCTTCACATGGCATACTTTGATCCTTTTTTGTCGTTCAAGTTAATGCATGTTTTTTAATCCTGTGTTCTATTTCTTTTTATTTTAAGTGACTTGTACTATTGTTACATCTGACAGTATTTTATCGATTGCATGAGTCATACGAAACGCTTTAACTTTCGACTACAAGTTGATGACCTTTTTTCTTTTTGTGTTTCTGTGAAGGGAAATTACTTTTCTTAGTTTTAATATCAACAGTTACGTTGTTTATTACTTATGTTCTTTCTTTTATATATTTGACTCGCAGTTACTTCTGCTTTTAGATTTCATATATATGTATTCATATTTTAGTTAGAACTTCAATCTTTGTTTGACGCAGCATATCCTAGCTTGGATCTTGCTCCGTTAAACTCCAAACAACCAAACCTCATTCATTTATCCAACCAACCACGCACAATTCAAACTTTCTTGACAAAGACTTTGTGATGAAACACTCTAAAGTTGTGTTATTTAATAATTCAGTTGGCAGAACAAATATTTCGATGACACGTTATATTGCCGGCTCCTTTTCAGTTTGATCGTGAAAGGCATTTTCCTCAAGTATTCTCTTCAGTTGGGTACGTCCTCGCGTGACTATTAGTCGATGAATTCTCGAATAAAGCTGCGGAATCCTCAAACAATTTTCTCGGCTTCTAGTTGCCATAATGTTATAACAAAATTTGTAACACAGTTGGCTTATAAAAGGTGGATACATCTTGGAATCGAGATTAAATTTATAGCGAGGATTTATGCTTGAGCCAGGAACTTGAGCAAGCTCCTGGCTCACGCGTGAACTAATACGATGTCTAATGCTTGCCAGTTCTTTATTTTTTTTTATTCCGCACGTGTTTATAAGAAATGATATACATTACATTTTAATGTTGAGAATAGTCCAGTTTCTGAATTGGAACACGCGCACAATATTTCTAGGTGATTTTTGCAAATTGTGTAATTTGTTAATTTGCGCGGAAATGTAGCAAGTTATTTTTTTAATATTTTCATTCTTGTATAAAAAAATTCCAAGCATTATAAAAATATTATGGCTTTGACTAGCTGAGAATTTGACAATTACTTGAATATGCAGAAAGCATTGCGAATGTCGATGACTACATTCAAAAGGAATATGAAAACCAATGACATCATTATTTTAATTCGTCATCTATATTTTATTATCTATACTGACTCTCTCAGTGCTCTTAATATCTTAAAATCTTGCAATTCCATTCACCCCATTGTTTTTAGTATTTTAGATTTAAAACATAGCTTTGAACGGCGAGGTATAAACATTCTGTTCTGTTGGGTCCCTAGCCATGTTGGTATCTATGGCAACGAGGTGGCCGATAAAGCAGCTAAAAGCCCTAACATCCACGTTGACTGTCCTATACCGTACCCTGATATTAAGAAAGAAATTAGGCGTCATTACATCTCTGTATGGCAAAATAATTGGGAGGGTATGGTTGAAAACAAGTTGCACGCAATTAAACCTACCTTAGGCATTTGGCCTACCATTGGTAGCCGTAAAAAGGACGTAATTCTTACTCGCCTCCGGATTGGCCACACTAGGATCACGCATGTCCACCGTCTCCTTAATGATACTGCTCCAACCTGTTGTTATTGTCATTTGCCCATCACCGTTTTACATCTTTTAACTTCGTGCTCTTGTTTTTACCATTTGTATCTGAAATTTTTTAATTCAAAATCACCTAGTTTAAATGACCTTGTTGGAGATTATCCCCATAGGAATCTTTTTAAATTTTTACTTGTTACTGGTTTATTTCATGAATTTTAATTCCTTTTTCTACATCTCTGCGGTTGTTGCTTTTATCATCTGTTTTTGTGCGTTTTAATGTTTTAATCGTTCATTCATAAACTTTTGCTTGTTTTACCTTGTTTCCTTTTTTGATCCATGTACTGTTTTACTCTTTTGTTTGGCACAGTATGTCCTTAGTTGACTTTGAGCCATTAAACCCTAAATCAAACAAATTCGTCATCTATTAATATTAAAGATATTTTAAATAATTCGCCTCACCCTAATCTTGGTGTTTTTAAAGCACATTGGTTTTTACTGTCACATCTGAATTTTATGCCTCATCGCTGTTTACTTTATTTTGGGTTTTATGTATCTTTAACTTGTTTGCTTTTATCTTGTGTCATCCCTTTATAGCTGTTTTGACTTGTTGTTTGTAGGTTTGTTTTAACTATTTGTTTGGCACAATATGTCCCATGAGGACTCAGTGCCATAAAACTCCATTCAACCAACCAACCAATGACTTCATTAAGTGGACTGATGCTGTTTACTTAGTGTAACCTTATCAAGAAATCTTTATTTTCCTTTTTACCTTTTTTCCCACCTTTCTCTCTACTACATTCTATTCTTGCACTATTTGCCTTTTACTTCGTTGTTCGTCGCAGCTTATCCTTACCTGGAACTTGCGCCATTAAACCCCAATCAAGCAACCAAAATATGGAAATTTGAAAAGTTGAAGGCAACAACAACGACGTTTTAAATCGTAGGCGAAAAAGACCGCGTATGATTAGTGACAGTTCGCGGGCAATGGCATGGATGTTTGTAGCCGTTCGGAATCGGCGTTAAACTGTAGGTCCCGGTCTCATTAGCCCTCGTGTGCAAAACAGTAGACCGTAGCGCCAACCTCGAAAAATCGCGTATGATTAGTGACAGTTCGGGCAAATAGTGAATCTAGTGAGTGAAATTGGCGAAGCCAGTTCTTCGAGTTATTCGGAAATAGAGGTGAAGAAAGACACTAAAACACGGCGTTCTTCTGTTTTTCATGAGAAGTCTGGAACAAAACGTGCACCACCTTCAGACTCAAAACCAATTATTTCAATTTAAGCAGCGTGGTACTTTCAGCTAGTTTTCTAAAAATCATGTTGGCACTCAAATGGTTAAATTCCATAACACCGTAGGAATGGTGGAAAAACTAATATTTAGCTTATTTTTAAAGGAATTATTACATGTATTTCACTTATACGATATCTCTCTTATTAAACGAAAATGAGTAATGACTTTGCCATTTTTTTAGAAAATGGTATGTTTTTAAGCATGTCGGAATGGCTTCCAATTAATGAATTTATTGGTTTTGATCACTAGAGGGTTTATATTAAGGGGTAAGTTAACACATTGTGTGCGGGTCCATTTCGCAGAGGAAGCCAATGTTACTTTTTAGACTGCTTAGAACAGGAATTGACGTTATTGCAAAGACTTTGAAATCTTTTTTTCGCTTTCGGTCTTCCCCGAAGCAACGCATCTATCTGCCGTTACTGTAATTGTTGCAGCTGTTAAAGCATTTTTGGTAGTTGCCGCATCTCATCTGTCTTCGAAAGGTGCCAGCCTCTGAATCCCGAGCTTCGAGTCATCCACGTTTCAGTGCATATCCTCAGTCTTCGAAGGATACCTCCCTCTGAATCTGGAGCTTCGAGTCCAGATTCCGGTACCACTAGTAGTTCTAGTCCCTGCACCACGCCCTGTGCTTGTTTCTTCACCGCAGACGGTATCAGTACTTGCATGTTCTGTTCCCTTCTGTACGGATGGATTGTCGTTGTACCTCGACATCGCTTCATTGGCAACACCACGGCTGTGCGAGTCCCTCCGGTGTAACCTTTGGTGGTGCGTCGGGTAGCTCCTGTGCGTCTTGTGGAGATTTTGCTTGTATCTCAGGTTTCCTTGTTTAGATTCTGTAGTGGTGCCTCTGGGGACGCCTGCGGTGGTGCCTCCAGTTCTTGCAGTCCCTTCACCTTTATAACAAAATACTGTATTACAAAGATAAATAGGTTGAGAATAAGTAAAAGGTTAACCTTTTCAGAGGGAGCGGAGCAGCTTGTCCCTCGCTCGAGTTCTTATGAGAGCCTGTTATTGAACGCTCACTTGTAAAGGTTAACGGTAAGATGTAAAGAAAACGGATGATGAAGATAACTTTTCGGCTCTTGAAAGTACTAATAGTGTCTTTCAGTTGTAAACGCTTGATATTTTAAATTGGAAATTAGTTTTCACAACTATAATATAAAAGCAAAGGGAAATCCAAACATCAACTTTTTTCTTTATTCAAGGAACATTTACAATACTCATGAAACAAAAGCTGTTTATTAGTACCACAAAAATGAAGCAAAGGGAAATTTTTGAAGTTGGTGTACTTAATTTGCATAGAACTCGCCAAACAGAATGTTGGCCATAAAAGGAGTCATTAATTATCTTTACCAAATTAATTACGCAAATGAAATGTCTTCAAAGTTTTGACCAAGTAGTAGTCCAGTGGTGATTTGTTTCCTCTGTTGAACAGTAAAACCATAACAATTTATAAAGTTTACCAATTACATAAAGACAACTGTTCAGGGAAACCAATTTTAATGCATCCCATTCTCATTGTTTCTTGAAAAATCATACCTGTTTTCAGTCCTCATTACTTGCAAGTTAAAGCCGAACGATGGCCGATTGGTTAGTGTGCCGGCCTTCGGTACCGGAGTTCGTGGGTTCGAATCCCACAGTGGCATGGATGTTCGTAGCCGTTCGGAATCGGCTTTAAACTGTAGGTCCCGGTCTCATTAGCCCTCGTGTTGTAAAAACGTAGACCGTAGCACTCCAAACCAAACCAAACTTGCAAGTTAAAGAACATTTTCTCGGGAGTACATTTAAAATGCTGAATTTTGTATTGATAAATGTGAAATCTTTTGCTTGTAATGTGTTTTTTATTTTAAATACTTATTTTCTTAAATTCGTAACTAAAATTCGTAATTAAATTCGTTTCTAGCTAAAACATTTATTTTAAAACTTCTTCATCAATAGCTTAAAAGACAAAATATGGTAGTAAAATACTCAAAAAAAGCAACACAAAACATTATAAACATACAATTAAATGTATGAACAATAATTCTATTTTCCTTTCATCTAATACACATAATTTCTCCCCACTGTGGGAAGGAAAATGAACAGTTAAGATTCTTACATATAGCATATCACATATCTACCATATAACAGTTATATTCTATATAACAGTTAAGATTCTTACATATAGCATATCACATATCTACCAGCTTATTTTTTCTCACCACGTGAGAGTAAAGATCCATTTTAAAATTGTATTAATACTGTATTTTTATTGAAAAAGTAACTACAGACAACCAACGCTTGTATCTTCAGTTATTGAAATTGCCGCAGTTGTCCAGAAGACAGCCTGGGCAGTTATCGCATCTTCTCCTCCGTTCGAAGAACTCGCTCTGAAGCCTCAGCTTCTGATCGTGGTCGTTCCTTTTACCTCGGGTGGTACTTCAATATGCAGGGTCTGATGCTGCGGTACAGTGGGCTGTTTCCTCGTGTACGGGTAGGACTCAGTGCCATTAAACTCCATACAACCAACCAACCAACTCGTGTACGGGTAGATATCAAAATTTTGCAGACGGCTTCTGGTTATTGGCCTCGCAACGGGTCATTCTGGAGGCTTTGCGGGTTCTTCCGGTTCAGCTTCAGGGGCTGCTCCAGAAATCTCATGCTGTGCTTCGGCAGGTGGAATGAAGTATTTCCTTCTAGTATAGTTTATGTTGGGGGGGATCTATTTGGCTCTCATGAAAATATACGAGGAAATACGCTTACTTTAAAAAAGCGTAAAAATGGAACAAAAGACTGAGTATTTAAATATTGTAAACAGTAAACAAATTTTATTCAGAATTCCAAATGAAAAACCTCGCTCTGCAGTATGAGAAAACATGTATACTTGAAGACAATATAGATGAATTGTAATCCGGGGAACCTTAAACTTCAGTGAAGCCCAAAATTTGAAGAGTCAATTTGGTAACTCAAACTATTTTTTTAAAAAATAAAGAAAACAAATGATTTTTTTTAAAAGGAATGGTAATGAATACTTATTTTCGAAAAGCCAATATTACATTTTAGACTGTATAACAGAACAGGAATTGACGTTATGGCAAAGAGACTTGAAAATCTTCTTTCGCATTCTGTCTTCACCGAACCCCTCGGGGGGTTTACCTACTTCAGGTAAACACGGGTCTCGCAATCCCGAGGTACCCCAGCGATCTTTTCTCTTTTCTTTTCTACTCTCCTCTTCCCTTCTACTTTATTCTTATCCTTCTCCCTCGTTGCGGTTTCCTCTTTTGAGGTGAGGGCACCCCTTGAGTAGCTGTTTCCGCTCTGCTGTCTCTTGCTCCTCTTGGCGTTTAAACTGCCCACGTGTTTGCCGTGCGTGGAGACCCGTGTCCCCGGAAATGAGGATCCTGGTAATTGAGGGGATTCCCCGTGGGGGAAATCATCATTATGGAATTTCTATTTTGGCGGGGAGTTTCCAACACGTTGCTTTGGCCTCGGCTTCGTGTAAACGGGAGGTACATATTGGTCCACATGTACCAATCGGCTGGTCGGTTTTCGGCTTGGACTAAGTGATCGGTGTACTTTCTGGTACCTGTGATCGTATAGGTCCCGGCTAGCACTGGTGCAGGTTTCTGCATCCCCTCGTTGGGCTCCGTGGTGGGTGGTGCCGTCGGGATCCGAAGTAATTTTTTGCTATTATGGGTTCTCAAAACACGCCAAATTTCTCTCCCTCAACCGGAGAGCACCTCGTAAGTAACAAAGCTCGTTTTTTTATTGTTAAAAATAACGCAAATGGAAGCTTCAGCTCTATTTCTCCGTTTCTAATACATAAAACTATTCAGTCCGTAATTGGTGAAGTCGAATCAATTAAAAAGCTCAAATCTGGCGATCTCCTATTACAAGTTTCCTCTTCCAACCAAGCTAAGTCTTTATTATCCAGTAATACTTTAGGCCCGTTTTCTGTTTCTGTTTCCCCGCATGGTTCGCTAAACTTTTCAAAAGGTGTTATATCTGAGTCTGATTTGTATAATGTCCCAGAGGATGAGATCTTGGAAAATCTTAAAAGTCAAGGTGTTGTCGCGGTCCGTCGAATAACTATTCGTCGCGACGGGCAAACCATTAAAACTAAACATCTAATTATTACTTTTGATAGTCCTAAACTCCCCTCTAATTTATATGCTGCTTATATGAAATGTACCGTTCGCCCTTACATTCCAAACCCCCTTCGTTGTTTCCAGTGTCAGCGATTTGGACATTCCAAGCTGTCGTGTCGTGGGTCCGCTACCTGTGCACGTTGTGCGGAAGTCGGCCACGACTCCATGAACTGTGATAAAACACCTTTATGCGTGAACTGCAAAGGTGCTCATCCTTCTTTCTCCCGTGTTTGTCCATCCTGGCAATTTGAAAAAGAAGTGCAAAATTTAAAAACAAAAAACAATATTTCATACCCGGAAGCCCGAAAAATAGTTACATCTCGTTGTCCAAAGCCTGGAGTTTCCTTCTCCTCTGTGGTCAGCTCTAAATCTATGAAGTCATGCGGAACTCAAACTGATATATCCCAGAGTAAAATCATTAATAAAACCTCCGTTACTGAAATTTCATCCAAGCAATTACCTTCTGTAAACGCACAATCTTTGCTTTCTATCCATAAACCAGATTTACAGATTCGTAAAAACATACATGAAACAAACACGCAGACTAACAGTAATAGTAAAAATTCTTCTGACTTTAGAAATACCAGTTTGAATGTACCAGCCTCGTCTAAGCATAAAGGAACAACTAAGAAAAAAACTACTGTAAATAAAAATCCAACCAAAGCACAAACTGTGGCTAGTAAAAAGAAACTATCGCGAATAGATTTTTTGAAACACCGTCCTATCTTGGAGAATCTCGTCCCTACTGAAGACGATTCTCTAAAAATGTACGTGTCACCGGATGATGACATGTCTACTAGCAGCGGTTCTGAGACGGATACTCCATCCGCTTCTCCTCAGTGCTAACCGTTTTTTTCTCTTTTTTTTCGCATTTTTTATAATGGTTTTAATGACCTGGAATTGCCATGGTTTCCACCACCACACCTCCGATCTCAGGGATCTGGTTAACAATTATCACCCTATATGTATTGCTCTGCAGGAGACATTCCTGCATACAGCAAAAGCAGCAAAGCTCCGGTATTTCACTACTTTTAGAAAAGATCACATGGAAGGTGACAGGCCATCCGGCGGGGTGGCTCTGCTCATCGCCCAAGACTATCCTTGTGCTCCCATCAATTTGCAAACTGACTTACAAGCTGTTGCGGTCAGGATTCATATCCATTCAAGTATTACCATTTGCAGTCTGTACCTCCCCCCATCCGTTGCAATAGATCAAAAGTCTCTAAATAATCTGATTTCCCAGCTTCCTAAACCTTTCATTATTCTTGGTGACATGAATGGTCACAATCCTCTTTGGGGTAGTCCCAATATTAATCACCGTGGCAAACAAATAGAACAGTTAATCCAAGACCATAATCTCTCGCTTTTCAATACCAATGAAATTACCTATTTTCATTCTCCGAATAGAACCTACCATCACCTTGACTTAGCTATATGTTCTCCTCAGCAATACCCTTTCTGGAACCTCAAAGTTGACCCTGACCTCCACAATAGCGACCATTTCCCTATTATCCTTACTGGCATTTCCCATATTAAGCCTAATCAACGTACCCCTCGATATATTTTTGATACCGCTGATTGGAATTTATTTAGCAGTCTAGCAAAAATAACTAAAGATATGGTAGAAAATAGAACTATCGATGAAGCCGTCGAACTTGTAACAAATATTATTATTCATGCCGCAGACTCTTCAATTCGAAAATCTCTTGGTAGCTATCGCCGACAGACAAAGCCTTGGTGGAACCAGGAATGCCAAAATGCTAACAGAGCTCAAAGACGGGCCTGGAATGTTTTTAAAAGGTATCCTACTACGAACAACTTTCTGATTTACAAAAAACACAAAGCCATCTTCCGACGGATTTTAAGACGCAGCCAAAAAGATTCTTGGGCCAGATATGTCAGTAGCATAACTACTTCTACCTCTAGTAAAATTATGTGGGATAAAGTGAGACGCAGCTCTGGTGTCCACCCTAACAATCAAATTCACTTCCTTGAAATCAATAACCAAAATATCTCTTCCTTAAATGACATCTCAAACGCCATTGCTTCTACTTTTGCTTATATCTCCTCAAAGACCAATTACTCGTCATCCTTTATGAAACACAGAACTTTAATAGAAAAAAACAAAATAAACTTCCACACTAAACGCTTTTTTCCGTACAATAGTGACCTTACTGAAATTGAATTACATAGAGCTCTCCAGAATACCTCTAATTCTTCAGCCGGTCCTGATAATATTTCTTATTGTATGATAAAAAAATTATCACAAACTTCTCTCTCCAACCTCTTATTTCTTTTCAATAGAATCTGGAACGAACATACTTACCCGACCTCCTGGAGAATGGCTATCATCATTCCCATTTTGAAGCCTAAAAAAGACCCAAAGAATCCGCTAAACTACCGTCCAATTGCACTCACTAGCTGTCTGAGTAAAACCTTGGAGAAAATTATCAGTGCTCGTCTTAATTATTATCTCGAAGATCATAACTGCTTATCTCTGAACCAAAGTGGTTTCCGTCGTGGTAGGAGTACCATAGACAACATTGTCGATCTTGAAAGTAAAATACGGAACGCCTTTGTGAAGCGTCATCACATGGTGTCAATTTTCTTCGACATAGAGAAAGCGTATGACCGTACTTGGCGTTACGGGATACTGCAACAATTATACAGTTATGACATGAGGGGAAACCTGCCTATTTTTATTGAAAATTTTTTATCTTTACGTAATTTTAAAGTTCGGGTTGGAAACTGCTATTCAGATATTTTTACGCAAGAAGAAGGGGTCCCTCAGGGTAGCGTTCTTAGTGTCCATTTGTTCATCATCGCAATTAATAAGATTCTCAATGTAATACCGCCATCAGTTCAAGCGAATCTTTATGTGGACGATCTTCACATCTCTTGTGATGGTGCCGACATGCGTTTCATTGAACGTCAACTTCAAACATCCGTTAACAAAATTGTGAAATGGGCTGATCATAACGGTTTTGGTTTTTCTGCGACAAAGAGCTACGCCGTTCATTTTTGTAGGAAACGGGGATTACATCCTGATCCTGTTATTCAAATGGGAGAAGAGAATATAAAAGTATTGAAAGAAATAAAATTCTTGGGCGTGATCTTCGATAACAGGCTAACTTTTGAACCCCACATCATCCATCTGCGTAAGAAATGCGAGAGATCACTTAACATCTTGCGTGTCCTTTCTAATACTTTCTGGGGTGCAGACAGGACCTCTCTTTTAAAAATCTACCGTTGCCTTATTCGCTCTAAGCTCGATTATGGATCAGTAGTGTACGGTTCTGCTAGTAAATCCATCCTGCAGAAACTTAACGTTATTCACCATTCGGCACTTAGATTATGCTCTGGTGCATTTCGTACGTCCCCGGTAGAAAGTCTCTACGCCGACTGTTGTGAGGCGCCACTGAAACTAAGACGCGAAATTTTAGCGTCCCAATATTATTTTAGAATTTTATGTCATCCAAACCACCCTTTAACAAATTTTACTCTGAATTCTTATTTAAGCCGTCTTTATCGAGCTAGAACTTCTTGTACTCCTCCATTCCATACAAGAATGATTTCTATTTTAACTGCTTATAATATAAGTGATTTTAATATTCTCATTCCCGAATCTTTACCTCCACCCTGGGAAACTTCAAATTTTAAATTTTTAAACCCTTTTAAACACTTTGACAAAGCTTCTACTGCTGATATTGTTTTTAATCATCTTTTTAATTATCATAGACTTGTATATCATAACTATATTCCTGTTTTTACCGACGGTTCAAAATCTGACGATTATGTTGGCTGCGCATATGCTATAGATAATGATATTTATAGCTATAAACTGAACTCTTGTTTTTCAATTTACACTGCTGAACTGATTGCCATTTTTAAAGCTTTGGAGAACTTAATTCATTACAAAAGTAAAAAATTCATTTTATATTCTGACTCCTTGAGCTCTTTACACTCTCTCTACTTTACATAACAATAGTCACCCTTTAATTTTATACATCTACAAGATTGTTGGCATCCTAATCTCCAAGGGTTTTTCAATTCTCTTTTGCTGGGTTCCCTCTCATGTGGGAATAAAGGGTAACGATCTTGTTGATTCTGCTGCAAAATCGGCTGTTGATCTCCTTAATATAGCTATTCCATACTGCGACTTGAAGAATCAAATTAAGTACAATACTTATAGAAATTGGCAAGAATCGTGGGACCATCTAGTTAAATAAATTACATTTAGTCAAGCCCGTTATCATTCAATGGCCCCCCTCAAAATACGAGGAAATGGGATGTTGTCTTAACCCGTCTACGTATTGGCCACACTCGGTTCACCCACTGTCACCTCCTTCTCGGTGATCCTGCTCCAATCTGCCAAACCTGCAAGGTCAATATGACCGTGAAACACATTTTAATTGACTGTCAGAATTTTAATAAACTTCGTCGTCAGTACTTTCCTAGTGATATCAGTATGTGTAGTCTAATTGGTATATCACCTCATCCTAATCTTTTTAAATTTCTTACCGATATCGGGTTTTTATAATCATATTTGATGGTTTACTCATCTTTTCTCACCAATCAGGTTTTAATCTTTTCACTTTGTTCTTAGCAGTTTTCTCTTTTATATTTTAAATTTTTACAAGTTTGTGTCATTATCGTATGTTTATTTGCCGTTTTTAATAACCACCTTTAAAGATTTTGACCTTGTGTTTGGCACAATATGTCCCGAGAGGATTCAGTGCCATAAAGCATCAACCAACCAACCAACCAACTTCCGTTTCCCCTCCTCTTGTCTCCT
>CM063499.1:90673185-90699391 GCA_032207245.1 Pardosa pseudoannulata | reverse complement strand
TTGCTACCTAAAGTAGGTAAAACCCCCTGAGGGGCACTGTGGGAAGGGAGAGATGAACATTGAGGATTCTTACATATAGCATATCACACATATCTACCAGCTTATTTTTTCTCCCCAGTTTGGGTACGAAGATTAACATTCATGTTCCATTTTCGGGAGAAGCATTTTTTATATACATTACAAATGTATGGCTTCTCCCCTTCATGGGAACGAAGATGAAGTTTATAATTAGATTTTTGTGAAAAAAGATTTTTTTACATTCAGAACATTGAAATGGTTTCTCCCCTGTATGGGTACCCCCAGAGGGTTCACCTACTTTAGGTAAACACGGGTGTCGCAATCCCGAGGTACCCCAGCGATCTTTTATCTCTTTTTCAGTTTCCTCTATTCTTGTCTCCTATTTTATCCTTTTTTTTTTTCTCCCTCGTTGTGGTTACTTCTTTGGAGATGAGGGCTTTTCTAGTGTTTGTCCTGTAAAACCCGTGTTTACCTGAAGTAGGTAAACCCCCCTGAGGGGGTAGATTGTTGTGAGAAAGATTTTTTGCATCACAACATTGAAATGGTTTTTCCCTGTATGGGTACGGAGATGGATATTTAAATTGTACTTTCTTGAAAATTTTTTGTTGCACATAGTGCAAGTGTTTCTTTTCTCCGTTGTGGGAATTAATATGACATTCAAATTAAATTTTCGAGAAAACGTCTTCTTGCATACAGAGCAAGTAAATGATTTCTCCCCATTGTGTGAACGGAGGTGAACATTTAAGTTACATTTTCGGGAGAAACCTTTTGCACATATATTACAAGCATATGGTTTCTCCCCAGTGAGGCCCCTCAGGGGGTTTACCTACTTTAGGTAAACACGGGTGTCGCAATCCCGAGGTACCCCAGCGATCTTTTTTCTCTCCTTCCGTTTCCTCTCCTCTTGTCTTCTACTTTTCCCTTTCTACTTTTCCCTTTCTGAAACAAGTACCCGGAGGTATTAGCAGAATCTCCACAAGACGCACTATCCAAAACAGCCGCAGAGGAGCTACCCGACGCACCAACAAAGGCTGCACCGGAGGGCCCACACAGCCGTGGTGTTGCCAATGAAGCGGTGTCGGGCTACAACGACAATCCATCCGTACGGAAGAAAACAGACCGCTGTGCAGGAAGATCAGAACGTGCAAATTCTGGTACCGTCTGCAGTAGAGAAACCAGCACAAGGCGTGGTGCAGGGGCTAAAACTACTAGTGGTACTGGAACCTGGACTCAGCTCAGGATTCAGAGGGTTGGTTGATTGGTTGGTTGTATAGGGTTTATTAGCACTGAATCCTCCTGGGATATATTGTGCCAAACAAATTGTTAAAATATAAACGATTACGATAAAGAATAAGTTAAAACAGCAAGATTCAGAGGGAGGTACCCTTCGAAAACTGAGGATATGCGCTGGAACCTGGACGACTCGAAGCTCGGGATTCATAGGATGGTACCCTTCGAAGACAGATGATATGCGTCAACTACCAAGAAAGCCGTCCTGACAGCTGCGGCAATTACAATAATGGCAGATCGATGCGTTGCTTCGGTGAAGACAGAATGCGATAGAAGATTTTCAAGTCTCTTTGCCATAACGTCAATTCCTGTTCTGTTATACAGTCTAAAATGTAATATTGGCTTTTCGAAAATAAGTATTCATTACCATTCCTTTTTAAAAAAATCATTTGTTTTCTTTATTTTTTAAAAAATAGTTTGAGTTACCAAATTGACTCTTCAAATTTTGGGCTTCACTGAAGTTTAAGGTTCCCCGGATTACAATTCATCTATATTGTCTTCAAGTATACATGTTTTCTCATACTGCAGAGCGAGGTTTTTCATTTGGAATTCTGAATAAAATTTGTTTACTGTTTACAATATTTAAATACTCAGTCTTTTGTTCCATTTTTACGCTTTTTTAAAGTAAGCGTATTTCCTCGTAAATTTTCATGAGAGCCAAATAGATCCCCCCCAACATAAACTATACTAGAAGGAAATACTTCATTCCACCTGCCGAAGCACAGCATGAGATTTCTGGAGCAGCCCCTGAAGCTGAACCGGAAGAACCCGCAAAGCCTCCAGAATGACCCGTTGCGAGGCCAATAACCAGAAGCCGTCTGCAAAATTTTGATATCTACCCGTACACGAGGAAACAGCCCACTGTACCGCAGAATCAGACCCTGCATATTGAAGTACCACCCGAGGTAAAAGGAACGAGCACAATCTGAAGCTGAGGCTTCAGAGCGAGTTCTTCGAACGGAGGAGAAGATGCGGTAACTGCCCAGGCTGTCTTCTGGACAACTGCGACAATTTCAATAACTGAAGATCCAAGCGTTGGTTGCCTGTAGTTACTTTTTCAATAAAAATACAGTATTAATACAATTTTAAAATGGATCTTTACTCTCACGTGGGGAGAAAAAATAAGCTGGTAGATATGCTATATGTAAGAATCTTAAATGTTCATCTTCCTTAACACAGTGGGGAGAAATTATGTGTATTAGATGAAAGGAAAATAGAATTATTGTTCATACATTTAATTACATGTTTATAATGTTCTGTGTTGTTTCTTTGGCCATTTTACTGCCTTATTTTGTCTTTTAAGCTATTGATGAAGAAGTTTTAAAATAAATGTTTTAGCTAGAAACGAATTTAACTACGAATTTTAGTTACGAATTTAAGAAAATAAGTATTTAAAATAAAAAAACACATTACAAGCAAAAGATTTCACATTTATCAATACAAAATTCAGCATTTTAAATGTACTCCCGAGAAAATGTTCTTTAACTTGCAAGTTTGGTTTGGTTTGGAGTGCTACGGTCTACGTTTTTACAACACGAGGGCTAATGAGACCGGGACCTACAGTTTAAAGCCGATTCCGAACGGCTACGAACATCCATGCCACTGTGGGATTCGAACCCACGAACTCCGGTACCGAAGGCCGGCACACTAACCAATCGGCCATCGTTCGGCTTTAACTTGCAAGTAATGAGGACTGAAAAAACAGGTATGATTTTTCAAGAAACAATGAGAATGGGATGCATTAAAATTGGTTTCCCTGAACAGTTGTCTTTATGTAATTGGTAAACTTTATAAATTGTTATGGTTTTACTGTTCAACAGAGGAAACAAATCACCACTGGACTACTACTTGGTCAAAACTTTGAAGACATTTCATTTGCGTAATTAATTTGGTAAAGATAATTAATGACTCCTTTTATGGCCAACATTCTGTTTGGCGAGTTCTATGCAAATTAAGTACACCAACTTCAAAAATTTCCCTTTGCTTCATTTTTGTGGTACTAATAAACAGCTTTTGTTTCATGAGTATTGTAAATGTTCCTTGAATAAAGAAAAAAGTTGATGTTTGGATTTCCCTTTGCTTTTATATTATAGTTGTGAAAACTAATTTCCAATTTAAAATATCAAGCGTTTACAACTGAAAGACACTATTAGTACTTTCAAGAGCCGAAAAGTTATCTTCATCATTCGTTTTCTTTACATCTTACCGTTAACCTTTACAAGTGAGCGTTCAATAACAGGCTCTCATAAGAACTCGAGCGAGGGACAAGCTACTCCGCTCCCTCTGAAAAGGTTAACCTTTTACTTATTCTCAACTTATTTATCTTTGTAATACAGTACTTTGTTATAAAGATGAAGCGACTGTAAGAACTGGAGGCACCACCGCATGCGTCCCCAGAGGCACCACTACAGAATCTAAACAAGGAAACTTGAGATACAAGCAAAATCTCCACAACACGCACAGGAGCTACCCGACGCACCACCAAAGGTTGCACAGGAGGGACTCACACAGCCGTGGTGTTGCCAATGAAGCGGTGTCGAGGTACAACGACAACCATCCGTACAGAAGGGAACAGACCACTGTGCCGGAAGTGAGTGAGTGAATGAATGTTAGATTTAATGGCGCAAAATCCAATATGGGACATGCTGCGTCAAACAAAAGGTAAAAATAAGGTGCAAAAGATACCTTTTACATTTTTAATAAATGAGTGACTTGACGCTAGTACCGCCACAAGTGTCAGGTTGGTAGTTTGACTGGGGCGGTACATCTGTCAAAAGGTAACGCAGGTGTCCTAAGGCGACTCGGCGAGGACAGAAACCTCGCGTAGAGTAAAAGGACAAAAGCTGGCTTGATCTTGATTTACAGTATGAATACGGACCGCGAAAGCGGGGCCTATCGATCCTTTCGATTTTTTTACAAGTTTTATGCGAGATGTGTTAGAAAAGTTACTACAGGTAGGTTGGTTGGTTGGTTGAATGAGGTTTAATGGCGCAAGGTCCAATAAGGACAAAATGCGCCAAACTAAAGATAAAAAAGCAAAGACACAGTAAAACGTATTAATAGAGTAACAATATAATTAAAAAGGTGCAAATAATACAGACTAGAGTAATAGTTTTAACACACTAAAAGTAGAACAAGAATGTGGTTGGTTGGTCCTTGGGCCATTAAACATCGCCCTGTATGCAAGAAGACGTTTTCTCGAAAATTTAATTTGAATGTTCATATAAATTCCCACAACGGAGAAAAGAAACACATTTGCACTGTGTGCAACAAAAAATTTACATGAAAATACAATTTAAATATTCATCTCTGTACTGTAACGATCCGTTACATGACCCCAAAAAGAACAAGGAGGCCAAAGGTGACCTTTCGTCGTGGACTCACGATTAGCCTCGAATAGGACCAGGTGGTCCAAGCACCGTAATTGAAAACTGTTCGTTGCCGGCTCCTTAGCGTCTGGCCATTGTAAACCTGCTGAATGGAACGTCTTTGTGGAAGTGTGGAAATGATTAAATGCACCTTGCCGCCCATTAGCGGTTACAAAAAAAGACCATTAGGTTGATTAAGTCGCTGGAGATGCTTTCCACATCTGGGAACAGTACAGCTGATCGAAGGCTTGGGAGTGACCACAAGATTACGTCACCCTGGCTCGGGAAGTTTCTCGAAGGACCGAGAAAAGAAGCGAGTGCGGGATATAAAAGAAGGGACAGGACTAGAACGGAGGCTTTTTGTTCTTCTCTCGAGGCTTCTACCTGCTAGAGCCTGGTCGCTCGAGGACCGCTCGTATCTCCGTGTCTGGAGTTTGTTTTTTTTTTAGAGACCGCCAGCGTCTCTGTTGCTAGATAGTCGACATTCGACTTGGGAATTCCTTTCCCGTTATCTGCTGATTGTTAGTTAACTTCTTGCATAGAAGTAGACATTCGAGAGTAACTTTGCACTCTAATTTTGGATCGACTTGCATCCTGCGTTTTCTTCACGAATCCCAACGTGATACGCACTCGGAACCTCCGAACTTGCTGTGAAAGCCAACCGTGCTAATCGACAGACGGAGTGATCGTGTCAGCATTAGTCCCGGCACTAATTAGTTTCCAACTCTTCTGATTGAAAGCCCTAGCCATACTGTTCCGGTATCCCACGCATCCTTGTGTGTGCATATTATCTCTGTACGAGATCCCTGAATGTTATCATCTACTGAATTTGTACATAGCTGTACATAGTTTATTCTATTGAATAAAATATTTAGTCAAGAATACCTAAAATTCTAGCCTGTTTCATTGAAGGCCTCGCCTACTTTATTTCCAGTACGTTACAGTACCCATACAGGGGAGAAACCATTTGAATGTTGTGTTCTCTGCACGCCCTGGGTGAAAACATTTCATTTACGCAATTCATTTGGTAAAGATAATTAATGCCGTCTTTTGTGGCCAACATTCCATTTGGCGAGTTCTATGCAAATTAAGTACACCAAGCTCAGAAATTTCCTTTTGCTTCATTTTTGTGGTACTAATAAACAGCTTTTGTTTCATGAGTATTGTAAATGTTCCTTGGAATAAAGAAAAAAGTTGATGTTTGGATTTCCTTTTGCTTTTATATTATAGTTGTGAAAACTAATTTCCAATTTAAAATATCAAGCGTTTACAACTGAAGGACACTATTAGTACTTTCAAGTGCCGTAAAGTTATCTTTATCATTCGTTTTCTTTACATCTTACCGTTAACCTTTACAAATGAGCGTTCTATAATAGGCTCTCATAAGAACTCAACCGAGCGCGGGACACATAGTGCTCCGGTCCCTCTGAAAAGGTTAACCTTTTACTTATTCTCAACCTATATATCTTTGTAATACAGTACTTTGTTATAAAGGTGAAGGGACTGCAAGAACTGGAGGCACCACCACAGAATCTAAACAAGGAAACGGGAGATACTAGCAAAATCTCCACAAAACGCACAGGGGCTACCCGACGCACCACCAAAGGTTGAACCGGAGAGACTCGCACAGGTGTTGCCAATGAAGCGGTGTTGGGCTACAACGACAATCCATCCGTACAGAAGGGAACAGACCGCTGTGCCGGAAGATCAGAACATGCAAGTACTGATACCGTTCGGTAAAGAAACCAGCACACGGCGTGGTGCAGGGACTAGAACTATTAGTATTACCGGAACCTGGACTCGAAGCTCGGGATTCAGAAGGAGGTACCCTTCGAAGACTGAGAATATGCACTGAAACCTGGACGACTCGAAAGTCGGGATTCAGAAGGAGGTACCCTTCGAAGACTGAGGAGATGCATTGAAACCTGGACGACTCTAAGTTTGGGATTCAGAGAAAGGTACCCTTCGAGTGAGTGAGTGTTAGTTTTAATGGCGCAAAATCCAATATAGGACATGCTGCGCCAAAGTCAGTGTTGGATGCATATTAGAACGCAAGATATTTAATTTTGAAGTTTCCGAAAAAGTTGTTGTGAACTGATTTCTCCCTCGTCTTCCTTCTCCTCCCGTCGAACGTTCTAGCTTGTCGCATAGCAACAATCGCCAAGATACGGCGTTTTCTTCCTCGGTTGATGCGTGCTGTCCAGAGTGAGTTGCCTAGTTACGTCTTTGTTTTCTCCTTGCGTTTCCTCTTTTGGAGTGCTGCGATGCATTGATGCAACTGCATGGAAACCGACGACATATGATTCATGGACTTGTGATCTGCGAACTGTAGCGAAAATCATGGTCATTGCTCTGAAGGTGCGAAATATTTCTACGGAATTTAACGGTGGAACAATTGATACAGATCAAGAGCTAGTTAATGTATGTATTATCTTAATATTTGTATTAGATATATTTGGTTTTAGCCATTAATAATGGTATTAAAATTTTCAAAGTTATTAGTAACTAAGCTGGCCCGTAATAGCTAACTAAATAAATTTGTAGTGCCGAATTTAGTCGCGGCCCACACTTTCTGGAGTTTAGTTACTGTACCATTTTGGTATTTTGGGCTTGCGGTGGGGGACCATAGTATTTCTATGGTCCTTTTTTTACAAATTTATAAATATATATTTTTATCAACTTAATTATTTTGGCACGTGAAAATTTAATCACGAGCACGTAGATTTGTATATTTTTGCATCGGTTTACTGACTATTTTACTGTTCTACATGTTTTTTTTTACTTTATAGACGATTGATGTATTTAATTATAGCTTATATTTGGTTTATATTTTATATTTTTAACGACTTTTTTTATTGTATATTTATTTTATTATTATACTATATTTTTATATCTGATATACATTTTTAAGGCCTTATACACTTTTTATATTGTATTTATGTTCTTACTAAACTGACTTGTATTTTAATACTTGTATTTTATTGATATTGACCTTTGATTTTTCTACCTATTGTGGACTTTTTTTTAATTTTTGCACGCTACCCCTAACTATTGCCATCAGGTTATTAGTAAATAATGATGTTTTACTGCATTTTTTGTGCAGGTCCACCTTTTGGTGAAGATAAATTGCTATTTGAGCATATTTATAATACTCATCATTTTGGGGGGGGATGAGGGTGGCTGGAAGGACAATCAACGTGTTGGATTAGCTAAAATTGAAACCCTAACTAATAACATCTGCCCTAATACTAGAAGCATTAATGTGCTACTGGCTTCGTGTTTTTACGGAAAATCTAGGGATGAAATCAAGAAATTTAGGGCTACATCAAACTATAAAAAATATTATAATTTAATTGTGGAAACATCGATTTTTGAGGATGATAAAGTAGATGATAGAAGCTATCTTACTAGTATGCTAGGCTTAAACTGTGCTGGCAATGATGAGATTGAGGCCCCTGATGTTAGAGGATCACCCGAGGGTGGTACCCCTTTAAATTCGCGATTCGACGGATGTTGTGGAAAGTGCTTGCGGGGATTCTGTTGATCCAGGTGCGTTGCATGCTTGCTTATTTTGTAACCGAACATTTAAAATTAAGATTGGTGTTACTCAACACAAACGTCATAGACATTTTGATGAATATGTTTTGGAGTTGCAATAACAATACAGCAAAAGTAGGAATGTTTTATGGACAGACGTAGAACTCGCGTTACTGGCTTATGCTAACTTCAAGCCTATCAAAAATACTGAAATAAAATTTATTAACCTATATTTACATTCATTATTCCCCCCATAGGTCGGTAAATCAGATCAGTTGTATCAAAATACTCTAACAAATATTGTCAAAATACTCAAACTTCGACTGGGAGTTTTTCAGGAATGAATTTGGTGTTCAGTCCGGGAAGTTCTTCCTCTCCACTTAGATCTGTGATTGACGTTAAGGCTCTCATTAATGATTCTATAGGCCTTGATCGTGAGACTACCCGTGGGGATATTGATGATGGATCGGATGTTTTAAATGGTACATATACGTCTAATCTGACGTGATCAAGTTTGGGACTCTGCATAGTAATCACTTACGAAATTTATTTGCAGTAATTATAAAGTTAAATCTGTTGACTTTTCTGCCTTCACCATAAGTTGGACTTTCGTGCAGACCGTCCGTGGTTGATATGTTGAAAATTGGTTTGATTAAAAGAAATGATGTAATGCTCCTATCGACCCGGATGATGGTGGGAAGTGTAATAGCGTTTAATTTGTGGCAAAAATGTACCGGGGATTATTGAATATTGTGCTTTTTATGGTTTTATTTGCTATTTTATTAAATTTATATATTGTTTTATTGTATACTGATTTTATATATATAGTATTGCTTTATCTTTTAAAGGCCCTTTTTTATCTATGTATATATTGTATATATTGATTTTTAACTTGTAAATTACGATATTTTAATTTTTTTATAATGATTATTTTACACTCTTCGTACGATTTTATAAATCTTTGTAAGACATGTGTGCAATCTGTGAACTGTTGTTCATTGTGCTCTGTATTTATACGGACAATAAAATATTTTAATAGCCAAATGCCTCGTCATCTAATTAGTGCCGCGCATGAATGGATTAACGAGATTCCCAACTGTAACTAACTACCATCTAGTGAAACCACAGCCAAGGGAACGGGCTTGGAAAAATCAGCGGGGAAAGAAGACCCTGTTGAGATTGACTCTAGTCTGACTGTAAAGAGACGCGAGAGGTGTAGTACAAGTGGGAGAGATCTAGGCCTCGTCTGTGAAATACCACTACTTTCATTGTGTCTTTACTGACTCGGCGAGGCGGAGAGAAACCATTTCAATGTTCTCAATGTAAAAAAACCTTTTCACAAAAATCTAATTATAAACTTCATCTTCCCTTTTCACATTTTAACCTGAGGTTTTTTACATGGGGGGAGAAAGTTAACTTACTGTCAAAAGTAATTCCCAGAAACCTAACCGAATCTACTACAGTAATGGGCGAATTATCCAGATACAGTTCAGGGTCATTATGCATGTTTCGCAACCTACAAAAGTGTGTACAAACAGTTTTTTCACTAGAGATGGTATGACCATTTTCATTGCACCACTTATAAATACTACGGATGGCTGTCTGTAACTGTCTTTCAACAAAGCGCATGTCCTTACCTTCACATGATATGAGTAAATCATCCACGTAAAGACTACCATAAACAGACCGAGGAATTTGATCTAAAATAGAATTAATTTTAATTAAAAATAGAGTGACACTTAAAACACTGCCCTGGGGGACACCCTCTTCCTGGATAAAACTATCAGATAAAATATTTCCAATACGAACATTAAAAACGCGTTTAGATAAAAAGTTTGATATAAAAATGGGGAGGTTCCCACGTAGTCCAAGATTAAAAATATCACGAAGAATGCCGTAACGCCACGTTCTGTCATAAGCTTTCTGAATATCAAAGAATACTGACACAAAGTGGTTCCGTTTCACAAAAGCATTTCTAATACGACTTTCCAACATAATAAGGTTGTCACTGGTTGACCTGCCTTTTCTAAACCCGCTTTGATACGGCGATATAAAGTTATTGGTCTCCAACACGTACATGAGACGGTTGTTCACCACTTTTTCCAATAGTTTACTCATGCAGTTAGTCAAGGCGATAGGACGATAGTTACTAGGATCAGACGGATCTTTATCAGGTTTCGGTATAGGTAAAATTATGGATTTATGCCATTCAGAAGGAAAGGTATGTTCTTGCCAAATTCTATTAAAGAGATGCAAGATGTTAATAAGTGAGTTGTAGGGAAGATTCTGAAGAAGTTTGTAAGTAATATTGTCAGGACCCGGGGAAGTTAAATTGGAATGATTAAGACAACGAAAAAATTCTTTTTCTGTGAGAGGGCAGTTATAAGAAAAATCAGTCCGGGTGGAAAATTTAAGCCTACAAGCTTCAGCATTACGTTTATACCGTAAGAAGGTACGAGGGTAAGAATCGGCACTAGTGATATGGGCGAATGTTTCGGCAATCGCATTAGCAATACATGCAACATCAGAGGTAATATTCCCATTTAAGTTTAATGAAGTAACCTGGTGCTCACTATAGTAAGTACCCATCGCTTTTTTTGCTTTTAACCATAATTTTTGGCTAGAGACACCAGTCTTTATACTGGATACATACGTCATCCAGGACTCTCTTTGGCACTTACGGCGAATTCTACGCGCAAAAGCTTTTGCACGTTTAAAAGCAATTAAATTTACCTTACTAGGATACCTTCTAAATATGTTCCAAGCACGGTTTTGCTTCTTAATAGCGTTTTGACAATCCTCATTCCACCACGGTTTCCGGTGCTTTGGTGGATTATGAGACGACCTAGGGATAGAAGCATCAGCAGCCTTCACGATAATGTCAGTGACACGGCTAACAGCTTCATCAATATCACCCATCACAGTATCTTTATTGATGACTGCGAGGTTACGGTATGTAAGCCAGTCGGCAGCCTCGTAAATATACCTTGGAGGCCGACAGATCCTACTGCTGTGACTGTCAAGGTGAGAGATAAAGATGGGGAAGTGATCACTGCCATATAAATTATTTGCAACAGTAAAAGTAAAAAGGGGGAACAATGATGGAGAGCAAATGACAAGATCTATGGCGTGGAAAGTGCGGTTTGGAGTATGGAAGTATGTATGTTTGCCGTTGTTAAGAATACACAAAGAATTATCAGAAACAAATTTTTCAATCTGTTGACCACGGAGGTTACAGTTGGAGTTACCCCACAAAGTGCTATGAGCGTTAAAGTCACCCATTAGCAGAAAAGGAGGAGGAAGCTGTTTGACAAGATTTTCCAAATCACATTGATTGATAGCTTCTCTAGGAGTGAGGTAGATGGAACAGATGGTAATCAATTTATTTACATGAACTCTAACGGCGACAGCTTGCAAATTTGTACTGATGTTTAAAGGGGAGGTGACATAGTTAAGAGAAGTAAGAATGGCCACTCCACCAGAAGCTTTGTTGCCACTAAGGTTATCTCTCCTTACACAGCTGAAACGTCTCACCTTACAGCAGTCGTCTTTGCCCAGGTAGGTTTCCTGGAGAGCAATGCAAACGGGATTGGAATCGGAAATGAGGTGCTTCAAATCGTGGTATTTATTGCGAAAACCGCGACAGTTCCAAGAAAGGAACACAGACATGATTAGAAGGGGTCGGGAGGTTCAGGAGAAGTAGTAATCCCGTCAGGCTGCTTAGGAGTATCAATGTCTTGTTCCATGGACTCGTCAGAAACTTCGGAATCCGAAGGATTTAAAGTTAAAATAGAGTCGTCTATATAAGGTTGGGGTGGTATATTTTTTTGTTTGTATCGGGAACTTTTAAATTTATAAGAAGGTTTTTTTTGGACTGTAGGTCTATTTTCTGAGCCGTTTTTGATAGTCTTTTTTTCTTTACGATTGGTACTCTGTGTTACCGCTGCAGAGATTTCAGGCACGGCAGAACGTTTATTATTTAATGAATTTGATGTGGAAGGATGGGCAACTAGTTTAACTGGCTGGTTGGTAGGTTGACTAGATGTTACAGACTTTGAATTTCTTGAGGACAAATGGTCTTTCTTCAGAGGAAATTCAGTTTGAGTAGCTATTGATTTGGTGGTTTTAGTTGCTGCAGCATATGAGAGTCCAGGAGTTGGAGTGCTTGAATTAACTATTTTGCGGGCTTCTACGTATGAAATGTTATTTTTTACTTTTATTGTTTGGATTTCTTTTTCAGTCTTCCATTTTGGACAAGATCGATAATATGAGGGATGGTCTCCCTTGCAGTTGGTACAGCCAAAAGCAGCAGAACACCCTTCACTGTTGTGTCCAGCGACAGCACAACGGGCACAGGTCAAGGACCCCCCGACAGGATGTCTGCGAGTGACCAAACCTTTGGCAGTTGAAGCATCGTAGCGGGTTAGGAATATAGGGTCTTACGGGGCAGTTGAGGTAACCGGCTTTAATGTTTGTTGGTAGTTTCGGCAGGTCGAAAGTTAGAATTAGATGTTTCGTATTGATTGTTCTATTTTCTCTGCGGATGGTTATTCGGCGAACAGCACTGACGTTAAAGGGTTTTAAATTTTCTAGAATTTCCGATTCGGGGGTGTTTTGTAAATCGGGTTCGGATATCACGCCACGAGATTGATTTAGACTTTTGTGAGGAATTACGGAAATAGATCTGGTACCAATTGTTTTCAAATTTGTAATATTTCTAGCTTGAGCATTATTGGCAACCTCCACAAGAAGATCACCGGAGCGTAATTTTTTTAATATTTTTTACTTCTCCAACAGCTGATTGTATAACTTTAAAAATGAGAAAAGGAGACACATCACTAAAGTTTCCTTCGGTACTTTTAATAATAAAGAAACGAGCAACAGAAAATGAATTACATTGTAAAGACGACTCACTAACGGGGAAATTTGTTTTTTGAGAACCCATAATAAGATAATTTATGATTCGGACCCGACCGCACCACCCACCACGGAGCCCAACAAGGGGATGCAGAGATCTGCACCAGTGCTAGCCGGGTCTATACGCGCACAGCCAAGAGACCGATTGCTTGAACCGTAGCAGATGACCAAGTCTATCCACCAGCCGATTAATACGCACCGGAACTTACGTACCCCCCGTTTACTCGAAGCCGAGGCCAAAGCAATGTGTTGAAGTTTCCCCGCACAAATGGAAATGCCATTCAGATGATTCCCCTACGGGGAAACCCCTCAATTACCAGGATCCCCATTTCCGAGGACACGGGTATCCACGCACGGCAAACACGTGGGCAGTTTAGACGCCAAGAGGAGCAAGAAACATCAGAGCGGAAACAGCTTCTCAAGGGTGCCCTCACCTCAAAAGAGGAAACCGCAACGAGGGAGAAGGATAAGAATAAAGTAGAACGAAAGAGGAGGGTAGAAAAGAAAAGAGAAAAGTTCGCTGGGGTACCTCGGGATTGCGACACCCGTGTTTACCTAAAGTAGGTAAACCCCCTGAGGGGCCCAGATCGGAGGGCGGGCGATCCGCTCAAAGGACAGTGTTTAACGTCTAAGATTCTGTGCCAGTAGTGTACATCAGGAAAACTAGATTTTTAGATTATATGCATTTAATCTTACACTATTTACAGGAACTTATACAATGCATTAGCACAGCGAACAGCATCGCTCACATTCACCCTATCCCTTGGAATGATCTTTTCGGTTGCCAGATTCAACAGATACATTTTACATTTGCAGGTGCAACAGATACCTTTTACATTTTTAATAAATGAGTGGCTTGACGCTAGTACCGCCACAAGTGTCAGGTTGGGAGTTTGACTGGGGCGGTACATCTATCAAAAGGTAACGCAGGTGTCCTAAGGCGACTCGGCGAGGACAGAAACCTCGCGTAGAGTAAAAGGACAAAAGCTGGCTTGATCTTGATTTACAGTATGAATACGGACCGCGAAAGCGGGGCCTATCGATCCTTTCGATTTTTTTACAAGTTTTATGCGAGATGTGTTAGAAAAGTTACTACAGGTAGGTTGGTTGGTTGGTTGAATGAGGTTTAATGGCGCAAGGTCCAATAAGGACAAAATGCGCCAAACTAAAGATAAAAAAGCAAAGACACAGTAAAACGTATTAATAGAGTAACAATATAATTAAAAAGGTGCAAATAATACAGACTAGAGTAATAGTTTTAACACACTAAAAGTAGAACAAGAATGTGGTTGGTTGGTTGGTCCTTGCGCCATTAAAACTTGCCCTGTATGCTTGTAATATATGCTTGTACCATATGCTTGTAATATATGTGCAAAAGGTTTCTCCCGAAAATGTAACTTAAATGTACACCTCCGTTCACACAATGGGGAGAAATTATTTACTTGCCCTGTATGCAAAAAGACGTTTTCGAGAAAATGGAATTTAACCCCTTCTTGGTCGGCGTCGCATCTCATACGTTCGGCGTTTTTGTGCCCGTATTGTCGGCGTCGCATGCCATGCGACGAAAAGAAAAATTGCATATTGAGATTGAATTCGCCGCTATTTACACTTCTTTTATAAATCCTTATGGAACGATCAATCTGAACAGAAAAGAAGTCCCTTCTTATGTGAAGAATAAAAAACTCAAGAAAGGTGACACCGTAGCATTTCGACGTGGAAAAGCTCTCATTTTGAAGTGGAAAGATAAAAAAGATGTGTCACTTATTTCAACTATTCATAATTCGGAGATGAGCGCAGTGCAATCGTCTACAAAAGAGAAGCTGAAGCCGAAGCCGAAGATGGTTGTCGACTATAATGACACCATGGGTGGCGTTGATCGTGCCGACCAAAATTTGGCATGCTATGCCATCCCAAGGAAATACGGGAAAAAGTATTACAAAAAAATATTTTTCCATTTATTCGATCAATGCATTTGGAATTCGTATGTCCTATATAAGAAAAACGGTGGTTCTAAAACCCAGCTTCAGTTTCGATTAGATTTGGTAAATGAAATGATTATAAAATACCATTCGGATTCAATGAGCAGCAAAAGAGGTAGGCCATCATTTGAAACTCCACTCCGGCTAACTGAGAGACATTTTGTAAAATTTGTTCCACCAACTGAGAAAAAAGAAAAACCAGCAAGAAAATGTGCTGTCTGTTGCAGCAAACGAGACAGTAACGGTAAAAGAATTAGAAAAGGTTGGTTGGATGAGGTTCAGTGGCGCAAGGTCCAATAAGGACAAGATGCGCCAGACAAAAGGTAAAAAAACAACAGCAAATTAGAACACACAGCAATAGATTAAAAGTATATACGAAAAGATTTGGTTTGGTTTGTTTTAGGGTTTAATGGCGCAAAATCAACTAAGGACATACTGCGCCAAACAAAAGAGTAAAACAGTACATGGTTGAAAAAAAAGAAGACTAGGTAAAGCAAGCAAAAGTTTATGAATGAACAATTAAAACATTAAAACGTACAAAAACAGATGACAAAAGCAACAACCGCAGAGATGTAGAAAAAGGAATATTAAAATTCATGAAATAAACCAGTAACTTGTAAAAATTTAAAAAGATTCCGATGGGGATCATCTCCAACAAGGTCAATTAAATTAGGTGATTTTGAATTAAAAAATTTCAGATATAAATGGTAAAGAGAGGAGCACGAAGTTAAAAGATGTAAAACAGTGATAGGCGAATGACAATAAGAACAGGTTGGTGCAGTATTATTGAGGAGAAGGTGGACATGCGTCAGCCTCGTATGTCCAATACGAAGGCGAGTAAGTATTACATCCTTTTTCCTATTACCAATGGTTGGCCAAATATCTAAGGTAGGTTTTATTGCGTGCAGTTTGTTATTAACCATACCGTTCCAATTACTTTGCCATAGAGAGATGAAATGACGCCTAATTTCTTTCTTAATGTCCGGGTATGGAATAGGACAATCAACATGAATGTTAGGATTTTTAGCTGCTTCATCCGCCACCTCGTTGCCGTAGATCCCAACGTGGCTAGGGACCCAACAGAACAGAATGTTTATTCCTTGCTGTTCCAAGCTCTGTTTTAGTTCTAAAATATTATAAACAATGGGGTGGGTGGAATTGGAAGACTTCAAGGCGGTAAGAGCACTCAGAGAGTCAGTATAGATTATAAATTGCTTATTGAGTTCTAATGAGATATGCATTAAGGCATGTTTGATAGCATACAGCTCAGCAGTGAAAACAGAACAGACTGGAGGGAGGCTATAGCAAATAATATTTTCAAGACACACAAAAGCAGAACCGACATAAGAAGAGGACTTAGAGCCGTCAGTGTATATTGGAATGTAGTTGAGGTAAGAATCACGGTGGGCGGCAAAGAGTGTCCGCAAGATGCCATCATCAGTATTAGACTTCATAAAGTCAGCAAAAGGATTGAGATAGGAAAATTCAGGAGTCTGCCATGGGGGGAAAGCAAGGAATCTATTCTTTAATGTAGAGACTTTGCATAGGTTGGTTCCACACAGGATATTGCGCATCCTGATAGCAAAAGAAGGCACACAAGATGGACGATTATCAAATAATTGAACAAGATGGGTTTCATTAAAAAGATTATGTAGAGGATGATTGGGGTGTGACATTACACGGAAGTAATAGCTTAGGGATAGCTGCTGGCGAATGAAGTCCAGAGAAGGTTCATTACAAATAACATACAGACTAGGAATGGGAGAGGTACGAAAAGCGCCAGTACAGATGCGGAGAGCCGTATGATGAACGGTGTCAAGGGTTTTTAATACAGATTTCTTAGCAGAACTATACGCAGCACAAGCATAATCCATTTTCGAACGGATGGCAGACCTGTAAATACGCAGCATAGATGTGTAATCAGCACCCCAAGAAGTATTCGAAAGAAACTTTAGCAAATTGAGCCCTTTTTCACATTTTAACCTGAGGTTTTTTACATGGGGAGAGAAAGTTAACTTTCTGTCCAGCATAACCCCTAGAAACCTAACAGAATCAACAACATTAATGAGCGAATTACCCAGATAGAGTTCAGGGTCATTATGCATGTTTCGCAACCTACAGAAGTGAACACAAACAGTTTTTTCACTAGAGATGGTATGACCATTTTCACTGCACCACTTATAAATACTACGGATGGCTGTCTGTAACTGCCTTTCAACAAAGCGCATATCCTTACCTTCACATGAAATGAGTAAATCATCCACGTAAAGACTACCATGAACAGACCGAGGAATTTGATCTAAAATAGAATTAATTTTAATTAAAAATAGAGTGACACTTAAAAACACTGCCTTGGGGGACACCCTCTTCCTGAATAAAACTATCAGATAAAATATTTCCAATACGAACATTAAAAACGCGTTTAGATAAAAAGTTTGATATAAAAATGGGGAGGTTCCCACGTAGTCCAAGATTAAAAATATCACGAAGAATGCCGTAACGCCACGTTCTGTCATAAGCTTTCTGAATATCAAAGAATACTGACACAAAGTGGTTCCGTTTCACAAAAGCATTTCTAATACGACTTTCCAACATAATAAGGTTGTCACTGGTTGACCTGCCTTTTCTAAACCCGCTTTGATACGGCGATATAAAGTTATTGGTCTCCAACACGTACATGAGACGGTTGTTTACCACTTTTTCCAATAGTTTACTCATGCAGTTAGTCAAGGCGATAGGGCGGTAGTTACTAGGATCAGACGGATCTTTATCAGGTTTCGGTATAGGTAAAATTATGGATTTATGCCATTCAGAAGGGAAGGTATGTTCTTGCCAAATTCTATTAAAGAGATGTAAGATGTTAATAAGTGAGTTGTAAGGAAGATTCTGAAGAAGTTTGTAAGTAATATTGTCAGGACCCGGGGAAGTTAAATGGGAATGATTGAGACAACGAAAAAATTCTTTTTCTGTGAGAGGGCAGTTATAAGAAAAAATCAGTCCGGGTGGAAAATTTAAGCCTACCAGCTTCAGCATTACGCTTATACCGTAAGAAAGTAAAAGGGTAAGAATCGGCACTGGTGATATGGGCGAAAGTTTCAGCAATCGTATTAGCAATACCCGCAATATCAGAGGTGATGTTCCCATTTAGGTTTAAGGGAGTAACCTGGTGCTCACTGTAATAAGTACCCATCGCTTTCTTGGCTTTTAACCATAATTTTCGGCTAGAGACACCAGTCTTGATACTAGAAACATAAGTCATCCAGGACTCTTTTTGGCATTTACGGCGAATTCTACGCGCAAAAGCTTTTGCACGTTTAAAAGCAATTAAATTTACTTGACTAGGGTATCTTCTGAATATATTCCAAGCACGGTTTTGCTTCTTAATAGCGTTCTGACAATCCTCATTCCACCACGGTTTCCGGTGCTTTGGTGGATTATGAGACGACCTAGGAATAGAAGCATCTGCAGCTTTCACGATAATGTCAGTGACACGGCTAACAGCTTCATCAATATCACCCATTACAGTATCTTTATTGATTACTGCGAGGTTACGATATGTAAACCAGTCGGCAGCCTCATAAATATACCTAGGAGGTCTACAGATTCTATTGCTGTAACTGTCGGGGTGAGAAATAAAGATAGGAAAGTGATCGCTACCACATAAGTTATTTGCAACTGTAAAGGTAAAAAGGGGGAACAAGGATGGGGAGCAAATGACAAGATCTATGGCGTGGAAAGTGCGGTTTGGAGTATGGAAGTAGGTATATTTGCCGTTGTTTAGAATACACAAAGAATGGTCAGAAACAAATTTTTCAATCTGTTGACCACGGAGGTTGCAATTGGAGTTGCCCCATAAAGTGCTATGAGCATTAAAGTCACCCATTAGCAGAAAGGGAGTAGGAAGCTGTTTAATAAGATTTTCCAAATCACATTGACTGATAGGTTCCCTAGGAGGTAGGTAGATGGAACAAATGGTAATCAGTTTATTGACATGAACTCTGACGGCAACAGCTTGCAAATTCGTCCTGATGTTTAAAGGGGAGGTGACATAGTTAAGAGAAGTAAGAATGGCCACTCCACCAGAAGCTTTATTGCCACTAAGATTATCTTTCCTAACGCTGCTGAAACGTCTCACTTTACAGCAGTCATCCTTGCCCAGGTAGGTTTCCTGGAGAGCAATGCAAACGGGGTTGAAATCGGAAATGAGGTGCTTCAGATCGTGGTATTTATTGCGAAAACCGCGACAGTTCCAAGAAAGGAACACAGACATGATTAGAAGGGATCGGGAGGTTCAGAAGAAGTAATCCCGTCAGTATGCTTTGAAGGATCAATGTCTTCATGCTCCATTGACTCATCAGAAACTTCGGAATCTGATGGATTTAATGTTAAAATTGAGTCATCAATAAAAGGCTGGGGTGGGACATTTTTTTGTTTGTATCGAGTACTTTTCAATTTATAGGTAGAATCTTTTTTAACAGCCGGTCTATTTTCTGTACCGTTTTTAGTAGTCTTTTTCCCTTTACGAGTGGTGGTTTGCGTCCCAGTTGCTGAGATTTCCGGCAGAACAAAGCGTTTATTATTTAGCGAATTTGAGGTGGAGGGAAGGACAACTAGTTTATCAGGTTGATTGGTGGGATGAGTAGGGTTTAGTGGCACCGAGTTCTTTGGGTATAAATTGTCTTTTTTAGCAGAAAATTCAGTTTGAGTACCTATTGATTTGGTGGTTTTAGTTGCAGCAGCATATGAGAGTCCAGGAGTTGGAGTGCTAGAATTAACTATTTTTCGGGCTTCTACGTATGAAATGTTATTTTTTACTTTTAAGGTTTGGATTTCTTTTTCAATCTTCCATTTTGGACAAGATCGATAATATGAGGGATGGTCTCCCTTGCAGTTGGTACAGCAAAAAGGAGCAGAACATCCTTCACTGTTGTGTCCAGCGACAGCACACCGAGCACAGGTCAAGGACCCCCGACAGGATGTCTGAGAGTGACCAAACCTTTGGCAATTGAAGCATCGTAGCGGGTTAGGAATATAGGGTCTCACGGGGCAGTTGAGGTAACCGGCTTTAATGTTTGTTGGTAGTTTCGGCAGGTCAAAAGTTAGAATTAGATGTTTCGTATTGATTGTTCTATTTTCTCTGCGGATGGTTATTCGGCGAACAGCACTGACGTTAAAGGGTTTGAAGTTTTCTAGGATTTCAGATTCGGGTGTGTTTTGTCAATCGGGTTCTGATATCACGCCACGGGATTGATTAAGGCTTTTGTGCGGGATTATGGAAACGGATCTGGCACCAATCGTTTTCAAATTTGTTATATTTCGAGCTTGTGCATTATTGGCAACCTCCACAAGAAGATCACCGGAACGTATTTTTTTAACATTCTTCACTTCTCCAACAGCCGACTGAATAACTTTATGAATGAGAAAAGGGGACACATCATTGAAGTTACCATCATTACATTTAATAATAAAGAACCGAACAATAGAAAGTAAATTAGGTTGAAGTGACGTCTCAATAACAGGGGAATTTTTGCTTTTAGAATCCATGATAATAGAATTTAAGATTCGGACCCGACCGCACCACCCACCACGGAGCCCAACAAGGGGATGCAGGGTTCTGCACCAATGCTAGCCGGGTCTATACGATCACAGTCATCAGACCGATCACTTGAACCGTAGCAGACAAATGGTCCACCAGCCGATTGATACGCACCGGAACTTACGTACTCCCCGTTTACTCGAAGCCGAGGCCAAAGCAATGTGTTGAAGATTCCACGAATAAATGGAAATCCATTCAGATGATTCCCCTACGAGGAAGCCCCTCAATTACCAGAATCCTCATTTCCGAGGACACGGGTATCCACGCACGGCAAACACGTGGGCAGTTTAAAACGCCAAGAGGAGCAAGAGACAACAGAGTGGAAACAGCTTCTCAAGGGGTGCCCTCACCTCAAAAGAGGAAACCGCAACGAGGGAGAAGGATAAGAATAAAGTAGAAGGGAAGAGGAGAGTAGAAAAGAAAGGAGAAAAGATCGCTGGGGTACCTCGGGATTGCGAAACCCGTGTTTACGTGAAGTAGGTAAACCCCCTGAGGGGTATATACGAAAAGAACACAAATGATACGGACCAGAGTAAAAATTCCCAAACATTAAAACCAGACATGATATATGAGATGAGAAAAAAAGTGATGAAAATAAGCCATTATAAAGAAGCATAAAAACCAATGCGCTTGAGAAAGTCAAAAAGGTCAATATGAGGAGATTCACCTAAAAGGTCATTTAAACTTAAATTTTTAGTACCAAAATACATTAAATAAAAACGAGTAAAACGGGTGCAAGAGGTTAAAAAATGATGGACTGTGAGCTGACAGTCGCAGCTTGGACAGCGAGGAGGAGGTTCCCCCAAAAGTAAATGAAGTGGGTGAGTCTGGTATGCCCGATACGTAGTCTAGTCAAAATGACATCACGTTTACGACTAGGAATCAAAGCCCAAGGCTTGATATTTGGTTTGATACCATGGAGTTTATTTAGCGTTTCTTTTCCCCAGTCATCAATCCAGTTATTTCGGACTATAAGGTAGGTTGCATTTTTTATATCGGTGTAAGAGAGCGAGACATTATAATGATCTTTAGCACTCCTAGCAACAACGTCAACCTTTTCATTCCCCGCAATACCTACATGACTGGGCACCCAACAGAAGAGAATATGGAAACCGCGACGGATGAGCTGCTGATATAGATTAAGAGTCATATAAATAAAGCTGTTTAATATGATACCCGAACTGAGATTATACAATACGCTCAAAGAGTCTGTATATATCACAAATTTTTTCCTGTTGCTATTTGAAATGAAATTAAGTGCCTCATATACGGCAATAAGTTCGGCAGTAAAAATTGAGCAGAAAGAAGGAAGGCGGTAACTTCGAGCAGTAGTGTCACACACAACTCCAAAACCAACATAGTTATCAGACTTAGATCCATCCGTGTAGATTTCGTTATAGCTTTTGTAGCTATCTCTATGATTGCGAAAGAGTTGCTTATATATGTGAGCATCTGTTACATTTTTAGTGAAGCCTTTAAAAGGATTCATATACGAGACTTTGAACTCCTTCCAGGGTGGTATTTTAAAATAGGGTTTAGGCAACACTTCCTTGTCCTTAAGCAATGAATTTTCTAAAATCCTCCGCATACGCAGACCGAAAGGCGGAATGAAAGATGGGCGATTAGAATAAAAAAGATCATAATGACGGTTTAAAAAGTATGTTTTTAAGAGGATGAGAAGGATGAGATAAAATGCGATAAAAAGTATTCAATGAAAAATGAGAACGGATATGATTCAATGATGGTTCGTAGCAGTCAACATAAAGACTTTGTACAGGTGATGTTCTAAAAGCTCCAGAACAAATGCGTAGTGCAGAATGATGCACAGTGTCCAGTTTACGTAAAACCGATGGACGCGCTGAACCATAAACGGAACAAGCGTAGTCAATTTTGGAGCGAATGATTGAACGGTAAATGCGAAGCATAGAAGAGCGATCGGCTCCCCACGAAGTATTAGCGAGGATTTTCAGAAGGTTTAGCGTTTTTTTCGCAGTTTTTTCTAATAAAAGAGACATGATGAGCAAAGAATAACTTTTTGTCAAAGATGACACCTAAAAACTTAGCAGAGTCTGAAACAGTAATTTTTGTTGACCCAAGATAAATTTCGGGGTCAGGATGGATGCCACGTTTTCGGCAAAAGTGGACACAAGAAGTTTTTTCGCTAGAGATCTTAAAGCCGTTAAAATTAGTCCACTTAATAATATTACGAATGGCCCCTTGAAGTTGCCGCTCGATGAAACGCATATCTTGCCCGGAACATGATATCTGGAGATCGTCAACATAAAGGGTAGCTTTAATGGAAGGTGGAAGTCTGTTTAAAACCTGATTTATCTTTATTGAAAAGAGAGTCACACTTAGAACTGAACCTTGAGGCACTCCCTCTTCCTGAATATAAACATCAGAAGACGTGTTTTTTATACGAACTCTAAAATCCCGATGTGAAAGAAAGTTTTTAATGAAAATTGGCAAGTTCCCACGAAATCCAAAATCATAGAGATCGCAAAGGATGCCATAGCGCCATGTCCGATCATATGCCTTTTCAATGTCGAAAAAGATAGAAACTAAATGGCTCCTTTTCAAAAAAGCGTTGCGAATCTGCGTTTCTAAGTAAAGAATATTATCAATAGTGGACCGACCTTTTCTAAAACCACTCTGGAGAGGAGGAATACAATTTTTGCTTTCCAAGATGTAAACCAAACGAGAATTGACCATTCTCTCAAATACCTTACAAAGGCAGCTAGTGAGGGCAATTGGGCGATAATTGCTAGGGTTAGAGGCGTCTTTGTCTGCTTTGGGAATAGGGATAATTATGGCAGATGTCCACTGAATAGGAAAGGTGTGCTCTGTCCAGATGCGATTATATAGGCTTAGAAGATTTAAGAGAGAATTGTGAGACAGATGTTGTAGCATTTGATACGTGATATTATCAGGACCAGGGGAAGAATTCTTTAGGTGTCTTAAGTTGTTAAGTAGTTCGAAGTCAGTGAACGGACAGTTGTAAGGGAGATTAGAGACCGTAGAGAAGTTTAAAGATTGCTTCTCAGCTTTCATTTTGTGGCGTAAAAACTCAGTAGAATATGACGTGCTATTTGAAGCTGAAGCAAAGGACAAAGCGATGGTATTGGCAATATCTTTCATATTCGAGATTAATTGGCCGTTATGATGGAGACAAGAAACTGGATAGTTATTATAGTAAATACCCAAAGCACGCCTTACTTTCGTCCAGAGCTGCTTGGATGAAGTGTTGGAATTTATACCAGAGACATATCGTTTCCAAGAATCCCGTTGGCAACGTCTCCTAACTTTCCTCGCCTGGGCTTTAGCTTTTTGAAATTTTAGTAGGTTTTCAGTAGACGGATACCTACGAAATATGCTCCAAGCCTTTTGCTGACGCTTTTTGGCCATATGGCATTCCTCGTTCCACCAAGGCTTTTTATTTTTAAGGGGGCGGTTCTTAGATAGAGGAATGCTAGCATTAGCAGCTTTTAGAATGGTGGAGGTAACAATATGGACAACATTGTCGATATTACCTTCGATCATGTCCGGAGTGATTATAGCAAGGGAAGTGAAGGTATTCCAGTCTGCCTTATCATAGATGTAGTGCGGAATAGAAGTAGAATCTCCAAATTGTGAATACAGGGGGGAGAGGAAAATCGGGAAGTGGTCACTGTTGTGCAAGTTTTCTGAAACCCAGAAGTTGTAAAACGGAGCAATGGGGGGAGAGCAGATGGCAAGATCAATGGCATGAAACGTTTGCGTAGGGGTGTGAAAATAGGTACTGTCGCCGTTATTCAGAATGCACAGAGAAAAGTCATTAATGAGATTTTCAATAAGTTCCCCTCTATTGTTGAGATCAGTGCTTCCCCAAATGGGGCTATGGGCATTAAAATCACCGACTATTATAAATGGAGGAGGTAGTTGGTTAATTAGACTATTTAGTGATTGCTGTGACACAGATTCGTTGGGAGGGAGATAAATACAACAAATAGTGGTGAGATGCTTTAGATGTATGCGAGCAGCAACGGCTTGGAGATTAGTGTTAAGTGTGACATCTATGGAAGGAATGTTACAGTTTATCAACAGAGCAACCCCACCAGAGGCGCGTTCACCCAAGTCATAATCTTTGCGGATAGTTTTATAGTTATAGAGCTTCAGATTAGTTCTGCAATTTAAGTAGGTCTCTTGTAAAGCCAGGCAGACAGGACTATGATCGGAAACGAGAGTTTTTAAATCATCCATCTTATTGCGAACACCGTGGCAGTTCCAGGAGAGAACAGCCATCAAGAGGAAATTCTAAGCGGATTACGATTTCCTATGATTCCTTTTGCCTCTTTTTCCGGAACATCTTCATCCATCGATTCCCCAGAGAGTTCAGAGTCCGAGACACGTAAATTTAAAATGCTGTCATCAATATTTGGTTGTTTGGGAATCTTTTTAACTTTAAAATAATCAGCTTTGTAGCTGGACCCTTTCGTAAACACTGGTCTAGAAGGGCAATTTTCATTTTTTTTTTCTAACTTTTTTTTGTTGAATTTTCGCTTGCTTCGTTTGAGTACAGATTTCATTATTATTTTTCTGACTTGTTGATGTAGGTTGAGGAGGACTGCGAGTTTGCGATGGGGAGAGAGATGCGAGAGCAATTATTTTAGTAGGTGAGTCAGTTTGAATACCAACAGATTTCATACTTTTAGTGGCAGCAGAATAGGAGAGTCCAGGTTTGGGGGTACATGACTTTACTAGGTTACGAGCTTCTGTGTATGATATATTTTGTTTTACTTTTACAGCCTGTATTTCTTTTTCGGTTGCCCAATTTGGGCAAGATCTAGAATAAGAAGGATGGTCACCCTTGCAGTTGACGCATTTAAATGGTTCCGAGCAACCTTCGCTGCCATGTCCAGGGGCACCACAACGTGGACAGGTAAGATTACCACGACAGGAAGTCTGTGAATGACCAAATCTTTGACATTTAAAGCAGCGTAGAGGATTAGGTATGTATGGTCCAACGGAACAGTTCAGGTATCCGGCTTTGATAGTAGTAGGAAGTTTAGGAAGATCAAATGTCAGGATTAGATGTTTAGTATTAAAAGTATTATTGTCTTTGCGGATTGTGATTCGACGGACAGCACTGACGTGTAGCGGTTTTAGATTTTCCAGAATTTCAGATTCAGATAGATATTGAAGGTCAGACTCAGATATAACGCCTCGGGATTGATTAAGTGTTCTGTGAGCGGACACGGAAACAGATTTTAATCCAATGCTCTTCAGTTTCAAAATATTAGTTGCTTGGCCGGCATTGGCGACTTCTACCAGAAGGTCTCCAGATTGCAATTTTTTAATGTTCGTTACCTCACCGACAGTCGATTGGATGGTTTTGTGTATGAGAAAAGGGGAGATTTGGTGGAAATTTCCTTCGTTACATTTGATTATGAAAAAACGAGAACAATTAACACTAATTTCTGAAGATTCACTTGACGACACATTGACAGGGAGATTTTTGTTTT
>CM063499.1:90646406-90673085 GCA_032207245.1 Pardosa pseudoannulata | reverse complement strand
TCATAACTAGTCATTGTACCTACCCCTACTACATACTATCTGATAACAACCCCTAAATTCTTAGAAAACATACTATCTATTGACACTTATTTACTTATTGGTATTTCTGTGTTGATTCCCAATTCTCCTGTCTTTTGAATGTAGGTTTTAAGAGAAGTGAAAAAAATGATTTAAATCAATGGTTTTTTTTTTTTTAAATCAACTGATTTAAATCATGCCAACCCTGTTTACAAAGTTTGCTCATAAAAGAAAAAAAGTACTAGAGGTAAAATTTTAGATCTTCAAAATGACTCTGTCCTAAAATTCATTGAATCAGGCTGAATGATGGTCGATTGGTTAGGGTGCTGGCCTTCTGTACCGGAGTTCGTGGGTTCGAATCCCACAGTGGCATAGATGTTCGTAGCTGTTTGGAATCGGCTTTAAGCTGTAGGTCCGGGTCTCATTAGCCCTCGTGTTGCAAAAAGTAGATCGTAGCACTCCAAACCAAACCAAACCATTGAATCAGATGAAAATTTCTGGAATATATTTTTGAGAGTCACTTATTTGTATGAGTTCATTGAAGACAGCTTACAAGCCGGAATATTGTCATGTTTGTCTAACTATGAATCAATAGCCATTGAAAGGAAATGCCCAAAATCAAGTTTCTTATTATTCATATTATTTAAATCTCTTTGAGATTTGTATTTTTTAAAAGAATATTCATACTTTGTATATATTGAATGTGTTACTTAATAATTGTTTTGCGCAAGAATAAAAACGATTTTTATATGTTAAGTTTTATTTTTGGAGTTAAATATTTTTTGTACATTAACAGCACTTTGAAATAATAAATGGTGCCTGCCGTCCAGCAGATATTCTAGAATGTGCTCTTAGGAACAAAAAAATTTCAAATGTAATTCAACGACATTCAACTTTCATACAACACATACTGGGGCCCCAGACTTACAACTATCATGCCATCAGATGAACTAGATAACAGTTTATACTATGTTAATAAACAATTTCAATACACTAAGTATACAAACATATAGGCTTATTACAAAAATTCTTATAATAAAATATGGTCTATAAACTTTTTAAGATCAAATTTGGTTAGAGGTTTAGTAAATGCGTCAGCTAAATTCTTTTTAGAACATATAAATAGTAATTCAAATTTTCCCTCGTATACTAAATCTCTTATAAAAAATAATTTCACATCAATATGACGAGATCTACAATTTTCAATCGGGGACTTAACAAATTCAATGGCTGCCTGGTTATCCACGAACAGTTTTGAATTGCTTTTGCTTCCCGTGATTATTTTCCTGTCAAAGCACTCGCCTAAGATTTTATCTAACCAGATTAATTCTTTAGTTACTTCAGTCATTGCCACGAATTCCGACTCCATTGTTGACAGGCTTACGCATTTTTGTTTAAAAGTTCTCCAAGCAATTGGTGATTCACCTAATAAAATAAGCTCACCTCCCATAGATGTCCTGTCATCTCTATTTGCGGCGAAATCAGCGTCTGAATACGCAGTTATTTGTGCGTTCTTACAGGACAGATTTAGTTTCAAGTTTTTTGTATAGAATAGATATCCAAGTAGTTTTAACAGACCTTGCCAATGAACTACACCTGGGTTTGATTGGAACTGCGAAAATATATTTACAGCATAACATATATCTGGTCGGGTACGATTGGCAATAAATGATAAACAGCCCAAAAGACTACGGTAAGGGAACTGTTCCATTTCTTGTTTTTCCAAATCCGAATGTGGACAACTAGTTTTAGAATATACCGAACCTTTACTTATGGGAAGTGAGGATATGGGAAATCTATACTTTTTAAACCTTTCACAAACTTCTTCTATATACCGTTGCTGATGTATGTATAACCCGGTTTCAGTATCCTCAAACTCCACACCCAGTAATTTTATAGTCTTTCCCATTACTTTTAAATCAAAATGGGTGTTCAATAGATTTATTGCCTTTTCTATTACTTGTTTACTATTACCAAAAATAACAATATCATCTACGTATACGATTAAGACCACATTTGCATTTAAAACATACACACAGTTACAATTATCAAATTTTCTAAAACCAAGTGATAATAAAGTTTTGTTTAATTCGTAAAACCACATTCGACCGGATTGGTGTAAACCATATATCGCCTTATCTAACCGGCAGAAAAATCTTTTACTGTCCAAGACGCTAAAACCTGGGGGTTGAGTCATAAAAATATTCTCCTCTAAAGGGGCATACAGGTATGCACTTGTTACATCGCACTGTATATGGTACCATTTACTATACGAGACAAGGAGGGTAAAAACAAATCGTAACACATTAAAATTAACGACTGGGCTAAACGTTTCGTCATACGATTGTCCTTTTACTTGTTTATAGCCCTGTGCTACTAACCTTGCTTTAAACTTAACTATCCTCCCATCTTCATCTCTTTTAACAGTATAAACCCAACGGCACCCTACAGGTTTTGTTCCTGTCGGTAGTTCCACCAAATGCCAGACTTTTCTTCTTTTCATTGTGTCAATTTCTATCTTCATCGCCTCGTACCATTCCTTACTTTGTTCCGATTTACATGCTTGCTTATAAGTTTTTGGAATACGGATGTCTTCTAGTCAGCTGCTTTCAGCTAGGCTCGAGCTTTTATTACTGGGATCGGTTATTATACCTTGATACCTGTCATTTCCCTTAAAATTAAAAATTAAAGGATTGAACGACAAACCATTTTCTAGGCAATATTTCTTTACGTCGTTTTCAGATCTAAGTCTTTGGTTTTTACCTTCTTCATAGTAATATATATCGACTCTGGAACTGTGAGCTCGGGGTCTCCTTTTTCGGATCCATCTGACCTGTTTCAAGTCAGGTGTTTCAGCTTCTGTTTCTGAATCTTGAGATTCATCAGTGCTAAGGCTTTCCTCGTCAGCAGAGGATGACTGAGAGTCTTCTGAGGGGCAATCTTCGCTCTCCTGTTCGAAGTCGTCACTAATTGCATCTCTTCCAACGACGGGAGAAAGCCAGTTAAAATCCTCATTAGGGCCCAGCACAGCTCCTTTCTGTCCAACCTCAATCCCTTGATCCTCATCAAATGAAACGTTAATAGTTTCCACTACCCTTTCCTCCTCTGGTAATAAAATCCTATATCCTTTGGTTCGAAAAGCGTAGCCAATGAGAACGCCAAGTTTGGCCTTCGCATCAAGCTTGGATCGTTGTTGACGGGGGACTCCTACGTAGGCTCGAATTCCAAACGGCTTTAAATGTCGTATAGAGGGTTTGGTGCCCCCGTAAAGCTCAAAAGGTGTTTTACTTAAATCCTTATGTACTAGTCTATTCCAGGTATAAACAAAATGTAACATGGCATCAGGCCAAAAACTAGATTCTAATCCACTTTCTTTTTAACATTGTACGGGCCCCGTCAGTTACTGTTTGGTTGAAACGTTCAACTACTCCATTCTGCTCAGGTGTAAAAGCGTTGGTCAATTCATGATAAATCCCCTTATTTGCAAAAAAATCTTTAAAGTTTTTGTTTACGAACTCTCGCCCATTATCAGAACGAAACGATTTGACCTTGCGACCAAGAAATGTTTCTGCTCTTGTTATGTGGTGCTTAACAATACCAAAAACTTCAGATTTTTCTCTGATTGGGTAAAGAGCGGTTTTTCGGGAATAATCATCTATTATTGATAGAAAATATCTTTCACCTGAACGGCCTTTTACACGACATGGACCCCATACATCAGCAAATAGTAAATCCAGTGGGTATTTGGACCTAATATGCTTTGTTAGCTTAAACGACTTTCTTTTAAATTTACATAATTTGCAAAACTCGCATTTAAAATTTTTATCTCCTTTAAAAACTGGCAACCCCCTGACTCCATTACTTCTGCTTGTTTGCATCAAAATAGAAGGGTTTACATGTGCACACCTTCTATGCCATACATCTATACTATTTCTTTCAATGGCATGACTTTCACTTGTTTCGAATCTAACTCTCCTATTACTTGGGCCAGGTTCACGAAAATTAATTCTATAGATTCCTCCTTTCAAAATCGCTTTAAATAGTGGTTGCCCGTTACTGTACGCATTTACCTCCCCGTTCTCACCGTAAAAGGAAATTCCGTCCAAGTCAAGCTTGGGGCCAGAAATTAAATTTCGCCTTAAATTGTCAGCATGCATTACGTTTTGGAAATATAAAATTCTTTGGCCAAATTTAACTTTTATGGTTCCTTTACCTAATATTGGGAATGTGACCCCTTCCATAGCTACTGCCATTTCTTCCCCATTTAAAGGTTTGTAATCCACAAAAAGCTTCTTATCTTTACAACAATGATGTGACGCCGCTGTATCGAATATCCACTCCGTACCTTCATTAATGTTACTTAAGTTTGATTCTACAAGGAAATTCGCCCAATTTTTAAGGTTTTTCTTTGAGCCTGTAAAGGAAATATAATTAGTATTAGAATGCTTAAAAGGATTCTGTCTATTTTGTTGCTCCGACGTGGGTGAATAATCTCGTTGAGAGCTTAACTGTCTGTATTGGAGTTTGGTGTTGCGGCTTCTACATTGGCGTTGAGGATTTCCGAAAGTAAAGAAGTTCTTAGACTTGCTTCTGGAGACGTGGTCACTTTCTCGGTCAGCAGAATAATTTCTTGTACTCGGCGAAGAAGTACGGCAATTTCTTAGTCGGCACTGTCGTCTCAAGTGGCCAGGATTACCACACTTGAAACAAATAATTTGCTGCTGCTTATTTAGCTCAGTTTTTTCAGCTGCTTGTATATCCACCTTGGGTGTGTCATTTAAATCAACCTCACGTAACTTTAAACGCGACTCTTCGGCTATCAGTTCATTTACAATATCTTTAAACACGAATTTCTCATCCGGCCATCTTAAAATTGCCTGAACTACAGAATCGAATGATTCAGGTAAATACCTGATCAACTGAAAGCTGAAATACCGTTCGTTAAATTCTTTGTCTAAATGTCTCATTTGTTCGGCTATTCGCAACAGTCGTGCTCCGTAGAGGTCGGCTGGCTCGTTGTTTTTAATTTTACATTCACATAAATCTGAGAAAAGCTTCATATGGTAAGCTCGCGAGTCTGGGTAAAAATGTTGACGTAAAACCTCCCATGCTACTACCGGATCATCGCATTTTTCAATCACACGCCTGTATTCTACTTCTACGTTTAGGTAAATTATAGAAAGTGCCATGTTTGCTCGAGTTTTAAAGTCTCGTAATTCTTTATCGATAATTAAGGGCGGTTTTTCAATGGCGGACGCATCCGATTTCTCAAGTTTTGAAGTAGGGGGTAATTCCTCCTTTGTAATTATTCCCCAAAGACCTCTTTCCATTAGAACATATTTCATATCCGAGCTCCAATTAGGATAATTTGTACCGTTTAATTTGGGAATATTAATTTGTGAATAAGCCATCATTATCACGCCTTTATCTTTTTAACAGTAAAAAAAACAGGATTTACGTTAAGATTTTGCACAAAAAATATTTACCTTTAAACTGACATTACATACCATATCGGCCCCCCCGTCGCAAACATCTACAAGGACCGATATGTAAAAATACACGGTTTTTGCTAAAAAGATTAAAATATAAACTGCGTTTGCGAATTACAAAAAAAATATAAACATCGCCTGTCATTTTACTTATGTTACTGGGCCCATAACCTTTTGTTACTTCCTTGAGATAGTAACTCTAATATGTTTAACTCATATTCAAAGGAAAATAAAAATGGCTCGATATGACAATAAGAAATAAACAAACCACGGCTAAAAGTATATAACTGAATTTAATTACTACTAACATAAAACTTAAAGAAATGAAACAAATAGAACTTAAATCAACTTATAAAAAAAAAAACTCAACGAGCCAGCCATGAGACAAAAATAATACTACCTCCACGATACAGTCGAAAAAGCCACCTACTCGGCTAAGCAAACAAAATACAGTATTTATACAAAATACGAATTTCCCGGAATGACGCTTCGGGGAAGAGACACTGCAAGAGATAAGATTTAATCATGGGGTCTAACAAAAAGACTTCAATAAAAGCTTAAAAGACAAAATAAGGCAGTAAAAAGCAACACAGAACATTATATACATAAAATTTATCCTCACTGTGGGAAAGATGAACATTCACGTTTTTTTACATATAAAATATGACATTCTCCCCAGTATGGGTACTATCATTTTTATCAAGAAAATGATGAAAAATGCTAACTTTAAAATAAGGTATCACTTACCTTATTCATCTTTTAGGGGTGCCACGCTCGAATCCATGTCGGTAAAAGTATCCATTAAAAAACAATGATTCACTTGCAACGTTTTAAAAACACGACACATTTAATATGTATTAACGATTACAAACATTACACACAAATTAACACGCATATATTACAAAAAAGCCGAAGACCTCCGAAGCGATCATTTTCCGTTCTCTACCACTCGAGGTCTCGGTATCTACTGACTTTCCTGGTGGCGCTGCCATCGAAGCGTTGCAGGAAAGGCGACGTTATAGGAGTTCGTGACATTCTCCCACCTTTGGATTACCACGTGTAGGGGAATCCAAACAGCAGTCACTGTCCTAGGATTAAATGGCAGCTCTCTCCTGGAAATAAACTAGCAAAAAAAACACATAAGTATAAACTATAAAAAACACAAAGTCTTGTAATCAATATTTCAAGTATAGTTATACATCTAGTCTCTTGACCGGTTTCAAAGCTCGTCCAAAACGAGAATAACGAACTTCTCGACTGACAGGAGTTAGATCCTGGTCAGGACAAGAACTATCCTCCGCTGCTGTCACTGGACTGTTCAATGATAGAAAGTCATTCGTTGTCACCTCTAGAGGATAAAGTTTTTGTATAGGTCTCAAAACACTCCCAAATTGGGTTTTCAACTCGACGACACGAATTCTTCCATCTTTCCCGGGATAGGTCTTTGTGACTTTTGCTAATGGCCAGTTGAGTCGTTTAGTGTTGGTGTCTCCAATTAGCACTAGATCTCCTTCCTTTATTGATGATTCTCTTTTAACTTTAGAATAATCTTTTAGCAACCCCAGATATTCATTTCTGAAGCGGTTTCGTAAATTTTGCAGCAATTTCAATCGGTAAGCATACCTTTTTCTCAATTTTATCGAATCGATTATATCCAAATCAGGAACACCAATGTCTTTAATCTCTTGGAGAAACATAGAAGATGTAAGCGCTGACAGATCTTCAGGATCTTCTGAGATGTAAGTTAATGGACGGGAGTTAATCAAACTTTCGGCGTCACATAACACTGTGGTCAATTCTTTGTCATTCAAACAAGCTCTTCCAAGAACCTTTCTCAGTATGCTCTTCAACAACCCTATCAATCTTTCCCAGAAGCCATCCCACCAAGGAGCAGATGGAGGACTGAATTTCCATGAAATTCTTTTCTCTTTCGCAAATTTATCGACCTTTTCCCAATCAATACTCTTCAAAAGATTGGCTGCTTCCACAAGATTTTTTCCATTATCTGAATACACTGTGGATGGGCGTCCTCTTCTGGCAATAAATCGGCGAAAAGCCAGCAGAAAACATTCAGTTGACAACGAAGTCACCAGCTCTAAATGAACACAACGGTAGACGGCACACGTGGCAAGTACTATCCAACACTTTTGGCCCCCTTTTAAAAACAAGGGTCCACATAGGTCGATGCCTGTGATTTCGAAAACAGCTGCATCTCTGACTCTGTCTTCTGGAAGAGGAACACTTACGGCTTCTAATGGACGAACAGAAAATCTTCTGCACTTCGTGCAGTTTCTTATTACCCCTCGAATCGTCTTCCTGCTCTTAATTATCCAATAGTATTCCCTAAGGTAAGACATTAATGTTTGTGTGCCCGCATGTTCTAGTTCGATGTGTTTGTTCATTATTAATTTTTCAACCATATGATGCTTATTTGGCAATAATACGGGAAATCTAAATGTTGCCAAATCCTTCCTCGATGCAATTCTCGTCTCAACTCGCAACAGACCATCACTATCTTGCACAGTTCGCAAGTTCAATTTTTTCTCATCACTAAAAGATTCTCTTTGTATTTCTTTCAAAATAACCTTTTCTGACCTTTCAATTTCTTCTATCGCCAATTTTCCCCTTTTCCGGTCGTCAGAATTTCCTCTCAAATTCTTACAAAATCGAATTGCATATGCCATGATTCTTACAATTTTGTTAAAAGAAGATATTTTTTGAAAGAATGCAAATCTATTTATCACCAAATTTGTAGCTGAAATTATAGTCTTTTTCCTTTCAGAAATGACTACATCAATATCGGGCTTAATTTCACTACCTGGCCATTCTTCGAGAGGTAGTTTTAACCACTCGGGTCCCTCCCACCATCGGGATTTCAACAAGTCTCTAGGATTGCATCCTCGCGAGGGCAAATCTGCAGGGTTAAATTTTCCCTGAATATGACGCCAAGTCTCTGGATCCGTCAATTTTCGAATTTCATTGACTCTGTTGGCTATAAAAGTGGCCCAGTTGTCTTGCTTTTTTATCCAGTATAAAGCGTTCGTTGAGTCAGTGTAGAAGAAAGTGAGCACGTTTTTCATATTAAGTTCTTCTTTAACAGTGTAAGCGAGTCTGGCTCCTATGGTACACGCAAGGATCTCTAATCTGGGAATTGTAATTGGTTTTATGGGCGCTACCCTTGATCTAGCCTGTAATAGTTGACAGTTAACAATTCCCTCACAACTATTTCTAATAAAAATTGAAGCTGCATAAGCATATTTGCTAGCGTCTACGAAGACATGCAACGTAGTATTCTCATCTAGTCCAGGTAACTTTCTAGGGATTTCTATATCTTTCAAATATTTTAGTTCATTAGCCCATTTTAGAAATTTTTTTCCAAAATTATCCGGGAGCTCTGTGTCCCAATTGGTTTTCTCCCTCCAACATTCCTGCATAATTAGTTTAGGAATAAGAGTAACAGGACATGTGAACCCAATAGGGTCAAAAATTTTACTCAACATTGACAACACGGTTCGTTTACTCAGTACACAATGGGTTTGCTCTTTTATCTCACAGGATAAAGTATCAGTGTACAAATTCCATTTAAGTCCCAATACTGAAACGATTTCTTTATATTCATCCCCAGAGAGGTTCAATATTGAATTTTCCTCCTCATTATCTGGTCGATTATGTTTCCATCCCCTTAAGTCAAACTGAGCAGACGACATCAATTCTTTAGAAACCGCAATAAAAGAGTTTAACTCTTCGATAGTGTTCACACTTGCAACGCAATTGTCAACATACATAGACTCTTTAAGTTTTAAAGCTGTCTCTCTTTTAGACTCTTCTACATTCTCCAAATGGTAACCGATTGTCGCGGCAAGTAAAAAAGGGCTCGCACTTACCCTGAAAACTACACAGCAATGTGAATATACAATAAGTTTACTGGGATCTCCTTCCTCCCACCATAAAAACCGGAGAAATTTTTTGTCTGAGGGAGCAAGACTTATTTGCAGGAAAGCTCGTCGGATATCCGATATTACCCCATATTTCCCCTGCCGAAACCTGTTTATGAGCTTAGGGATCAATTCCAAAAAGTTTGGTCCCTTTTCAATACAATCGTTCAGCGACACTGAATTTCTTCCTTTCGCGGACGCATCAAAGACCGGACGGATTTTGGTGGTTGAGTTCTCTTTAAAAACTGGTCTGTGTGGTAGATAATGACCTTTGTCCCCCGCCAGTTCCTCCAATTCAACAGGTTCTATAATTTTTTCGGATACCCATTCCTTGAAGACATTTTCATACTCCTGAAGACAGTTTCTCTTTTGCGGCACTTTAATGCAAGACTTCAGCCGTCTTTCGGCAAGGTCTCGACTATCCGATAATTCCGGATGAACCTCCAACCACGGGAGAGATACCCGATGTCTACCGTCTTCATCTCTTTTTAACGAATGAACAAAATGATTTTTCGCCGCTTGCTCAATTTCCGATCTCGTCTGAGAAATATTTGGTTCCGTAATTCCTAGCGAGTCAAGTGACCATAGGTCAGAAATTTTCAAGTCACTAACGTGAAGCGATAAAAGTACTTCATTAGTGCTATGACTTTCTTCTGTTCTCCCCATTATAGTCCAACCAAAATAGGTATTCATTGCAACGAGTCCACCTGACAGATTTTTGATTTCCCCTGTAAACAGTTTTCCGGCATAGTCCGCACCTATCAGTCCGTGGATTTCATTAGCGTTGCTATCAAACAAACAGAAGTTTTCATTTACAGTTACGTCACTAGGAAAAATTCCGCACCTTTTAATTTCCTCCAAAAGTTCGATGTTTTCCAGTTTTGGAATCGGCGCACAAATAATTTTCTGTTCCATAACATTAAATGTGCAATTGTAACTGTTATCAACATTACTTAAATTAATGACATACTTTTTATGATTTTCCCTTTTTTGTAACCCCCCAAATAATCCGTGTACAACTATTTCCTGTCCTATATCTTTTAATTGTAAGCTACGCGCTGCAAATTCTGAAACATAACTACAAGAACTACCAGTATCAATAATTATTCTCATCAAATGTTTTTGTTTGGCTCCGGAAACGCTTACTATAAGTGTTTGTAACATGACTTTTTTCCTATCTGATGAATTGCTTAGAACGCAACTCCTATCTGGTTTTGTCTTTGTAGAATCCTCTCTCTGAGTTTTTCCTTTCCCCATACACATTATGGTGACATGTCTGCCAGAACATAGCTCACATTTAACGTTAGCTCTACACGCCGATGAAATATGCCTTTTTTTTTATTTTATCATTTAAGCACCGAAAACAAGAACCAGACCGCTTACAAATTTCTATCTTCTCTTCTAAGTTCAACTGATTATTAACACAGGAAACAGAGCAATGTTTAGTGGATTTACAAAATAAACATGTCGGGTTGACTCCACTTCTACTATTTTGCACAGACTCATTAATTAAAGCCGCCGCCGTGGATTGGCGCCTGCTATCTTGTTGATACGTTTTAGGTGTTTTGAATTCCTGAACTGAAGTGCTAACGGTCAAGTAGGTTAGCTCCCGCGCTACCAGCTGTGAGGATAAAAATTCGACTAGCTCATCAATTTCACAAGCAGATGTATCTTTTTTTCTTTTATTGAATTCCAACAGTAGATCACGGGGCAACAATTTTGTCAAAATTGGCACTAGAATATTTGAGTAACTATCTTTTTTCACCGATAAACTTTCTAAGCTTCTAATATTTTTTTGTATGTGATTAAAAATATTTCGGAAACTTTTTACATCATTGGAGTTTCTTAATGGGCTTGTTTGGAGTAATTTTTAAATATGTACATTGATTAAAATATTCTTATCCCCAAATCTTTGTTTCAAGATATCAACTGAGTTGTCATAATTTTCTGCGGTTAACTCTAATCCGTCGATCATATTAAAAGCAGAACCTCCCAAAAAGGATCTTAAATAATTAAACTTATCAATTTTACTCAAATTTGTATTTTCATGAATAGCAGACTTAAAAGAATTCCAGAAATTTATCCATTCACTTATTTCGCCAAAGAATTTCGGGATAGTTAATTTTGGTAATTTTATGCGCTCTTTTTCAATCATTTGGCTTTCGTTCAGGCTCGACACGCCCCTCAGGGGGTTTACCTACTTCAGGTAAACACGGGTGTCGCAATCCCGAGGTACCCCAGCGATCTTTTATCTCTTTTCCGTTTCCCCTCCTCTTGTCTCCTACTTTTTCCTTCCTTTTTCTCCCTCGTTGTGGTTACTTCTTCGGAGGTGAGGGCTTTTCTCGTGATGCTATGTTCCGTCCTGAACATAGCCTCTCGCGAACTGATTAACTGCCCACGTGTTTGCCGTGCGTGGAACCCGTGTCCTCGGAAATGGGGATCCTGGTAATTGAGGGGCTTCCCCGTAGGGGAATCATTAGAATGGAATTTCCATGGTTGCGGGGAACTTTCAACACATTGCTTTGGCCTCGGCTTCGGGTAAACGGGGGGTACGTAAGTTCCGGTACGTACCAATCGGCTGGTGGACCATTGTCTGCTACGGTTCAAGTGATCGGTCTGTTGACTGTGATCGTATAGACCCGGCTAGCATTGGTGCAGAACCCTGCATCCCCTTGTTGGGCTCCGTGGTGGGTGGTGCGGTCGGGTCCGAATTTTCTCTCTTTTTAATATGGATTCTAAACACAAACATGTCCCTGTCACTGATTCGTCCAATTCAAATGTTTCTAATGCTTGTACGTCAGCTCGTTTCTATATAATTAAATGCGATGAAGGTAACTTTCACCAAACTTCCCCTTTCCTTGTTAATAAAGCTATCACCTCAGCTGTTGGAGAGGTGCCCACTATAAAGAAATTACAATCCGGAGACCTTCTTGTGGAAGTCAGTAATTATAACCAAGCTACCAAGATTTCTAAACTTAAATGCATAGGTATAAAATCTGTATCTGTGTCACCTCATAAAACTCTAAATCAATCCCGTGGCGTCATCTCAGAACCCGATCTCCAATATACTTCTGAATCTGAAATACTGGAAAATTTAAAGCATCTACACGTCAGCAATGTCCGTCGGATTACTATCCGCCGAGACAATAAAGTATTTAATACCAAGCACTTAATTTTGACGTTTGATCTCCCAAAGCTTCCTACCTCTATTAAAGCTGGATACCTTAACTGCTCTATTAGGCCATACATTCCAAACCCTTTAAGGTGTTTTAAATGTCAGCGTTTTGGTCATTCGCAAACGTCTTGCCGTGGTTCCCTAACTTGTCCACGTTGTGCTACCCCTGGGCACGGCAGCGAAGGTTGCTCTGAACCACATAAATGTGTCAACTGCAAAGGTGACCATCCCTCGTACTCAAGGTCATGCCCAAATTGGGCAACCGAAAAAGAAATTCAAGTTGTCAAGATTAAACAAAATATTTCTTACATGGAAGCTCGAAACCTAGTGAAATCAAGGACCCCTAAAGCCGGACTCTCTTATTCTGCAGTTACTAAAAGCACAAAATCCGTTGCTATTCAAACAGACCCGCCTACTAAAGTTGTTCCTGTCCCTTCTCTCTCTCCACCGCAACTACTCAGCTCTCCTCAACCTACTTCCACAGCTCAGAAAATTAAAAATGAAATCTCTCCTCAAACCAAGCAAGCAAAAATTCAACAAAAAAAAGTCAAAAAGAAAAATGAAAGTAGCCCTTCTAGACCAGTGTTCACAAAACGATCTACTTATAAAGCTGACTATTTCAAAGTCAACAAAATTCCCAAACAACCTGATATCGACGATAGCATTTTAAACTTACGTGCCTCAGACTCCGAAATCTCTGGGGAATCAATGGATGAAGATGTTCCTGAAAATGAGGCAAAAGGGATCACGAGTAATCATAATCCCCTTAAAATTTCTTCTTGATGGCTGTTCTTTCCTGGAACTGCCACGGTGTTCGAAACAAAATGGACGAACTGAAAACTCTAGTTTACGATCATGACCCTGTCTGCCTGGCTTTACAGGAAACCTATCTAAATTCTAAAAGTAATCTCAAGCTCCTCAACTATAAAACTATCCGCAATGATTATGATTTGGGTGAACGTGCCTCTGGTGGGGTCGCCCTGTTGATAAAATGTGACATTCCTTCCATAGATCTCACACTTAACACTAATATCCAAGCTGTTGCAGCTCGAATACATCTAAGACATCTTATCACTATCTGTTGCATTTATCTGCCTCCTAACGATTCTGTGTCACAGCAATCATTATATAGTCTCATCAATCAACTCCCTCCTCCTCTCATCATTATAGGTGACTTTAATGCCCACAGCCCCATTTGGGGAAGCACTGATCTTAACAATAGAGGTGAACTCATTGAAAATCTTATTAATGACTTTTCGCTTTGCAGTCTTAATAACGGCGACAGTACTTATTTTCACATCCCCCGAAAACGTTTCATGCCATAGACCTAGCAATCTGCTCACCCTCCATTTCCGTTTATTATTTCTGGGTTTCACAAAATTTACACAATAGTGACCACTTCCCGATATTCCTCTCTCCTCTGTATTCGCACTTTGATGACATTACTCCTGTTCACCGTTATATATATGATAAGGCAGACTGGAAATCCTTCACTTACCTAGCGAACATCACCGAGGACATGATCGATGGTGATATCAGTGATGTTGTCCATGCTGTTACTTCCACTATTCTGGAAGCGGCTGATGCAAGCATTCCGTTATCCAGCAATCGACCTGTTAAAAACAGAAAGCCTTGGTGGAACGAAGAATGCCGCAAAGCCAAGAAGAGTCAGCAAAAAGCGTGGGGCATATTCCGTAGACAACCCACTACTGATAACCTTTTGCAATTCCAAAAAGCTAAAGCCCAGGCGAGGAAAGTTAGAAGACGTTGCCAACGGGAATCTTGGCAACGATATATCTCTAGTATTAACTCGAACACTTCATCCAAGCAGCTCTGGACAAAAGTAAGGCGCGCAATGGGGATATATTACAATAACCACCCAGTTTCTTGTCTCCTTCATAATGGCCATCCAATCTCAGATATTAAAGATATTGCTAATACCATAGCTTCTTCCATTGCTTCCACATCAAGCAGCACCTCTTATTCAAGCGAGTTTCTTCGCCACAAAATCAAAGCTGAAAAGCAATCTATAAACTTCAAAACTGTCGATAAGTTTCCTTACAACTGTCCTTTCACTGAATGGGAATTACTTAAAAGCTTAAAACACCCAAAAAATTCTTCTCCTGGTCCTGATAACATAACGTATCAAATGCTAAAGCATCTAGCACACGGCTCTCTTCGAAACCTTTTACGATTATATAACCGCATCTGGACAGAGCACACCTTTCCAATCCAGTGGAATTCTGCTATCATTATCCCTATCCCCAAAGCAGGAAAAGATACGTCTAACCCTAGTAATTATCGCCCAATTGCCCTCATTAGCTGCCTTTGTAAAATATTTGAAAGAATGGTTAATTCTCGTCTTGTATATATTTTAGAAACCAAAAACTGTATTCCACCTTTTCAGAGTGGTTTTAGAAAAGGTCGTTCAACGATTGATAACATACTTTACCTAGAAACGCAGATTAGAAATGCTTTTGCGAAAAGAAACCATTTAGTTTCTATCTTTTTCGACATCGAAAAAGCCTACGATCGGACTTGGCGCTATGGCATTCTTTACGATCTTTATGAGTTGGGATTACGTGGGAACTTGCCGATTTTTATAAAGAACTTTCTGTCACATCGTGAGTTTAGAGTGCGAATGAATAACACGTTTTCTGATGTTTTTATTCAGGAAGAGGGAGTGCCTCAAGGCTCTGTACTTAGCGTCACTCTATTTACTATAAAGATCAATCAAGTTTTACATAATCTTCCTCCCTCCATCAGTGCTACTTTATGTTGACGATCTTCAAATCTCGTGTTCTGGGCAGGATATGCGTTACATTGAAACGGCAACTTCAGGGTGCTATTCGTAGAATAACCAAGTGGACTAACCTGAATGGTTTTAAAATATCTGGCGAAAAAACATCTTGTGTTCACTTTCTGCCGGAAACGTGGCATTCATCATGACCCTGAAATCTATCTGGATTCAACAAAAATTACCGTTTCAGACTCTACGAAATTTTTAGGTCTTATTTTTGACAAGAAATTGTTTTTTGCTCACCATATTTCTTTTATTAGGAAAAAAATGCGAAAAAACGCTAAATCTTCTTAAAGTCCTTGCGAATACATCATGGGGCTCTGATCGTTACACCATGCTACGCATATACCGTTCCTTAATCCGTTCTAAAATCGATTATGCTTGCTGTATTTACGGTTCAGCACGAACTTCTGTTTTACGTAAACTGGACACGGTGCATCATTCTGCACTACGCATTTGTTCTGGAGCTTTTAGAACATCACCTGTACAAAGTCTTTATGTTGACTGCTACGAACCATCCTTGAATAACACTCGCTCTTATATTTCACTGAATACTTTTTATCGCATTTTATCTCATCCTTCTCATCCTCTAAAACCCATCCTTTTAATCCGTCATCATGATCGATTTTATTCTAATCGTCCAACTTTTATTCCGCCTTTTGGTCTTCGTATGCGCAGGATTTTAGAGAATTTTTTACTCAAGGACAAGGAAGTCTCGACTAACCCCTATTTTAAAATACCTCCATGGAAGGAGATTAAAATCTCGTATCTCAATCCTTTTAAAGGCTTCCCTAAAAGTGAAACCGACCCTCATATCTATAAGCAACTTTTCCAAAATCATAGAGATAATTACATAAACTATAACGAAATCTACACAGATGGGTCTAAATCGGATAACTATGTTGGTTTTGCTGTTGTGGGTAACACTACTACCTGTTGTTACTGCCTTCCTTCTTTCTGCTCAGTTTTTACTGCCGAACTTATTGCAGTATATGAGGCTATGAAATTCATATCAAATAGCAGTAGGAAAAACTTCGTGATTTATACTGACTCACTGAGCGTTTTGGATAATCTGAGTTCGGGTATTATAATTAACAGCTTTATCTATATGATCCTTAATATGTATAAGCATCTTATCTGTCGTGGTTTCGATATTCTGTTCTGTTGGGTACCTAGCCATGCAGGTATTGCAGGAAATGAAAAGGCTGACGTTGCTGCTAGAAGTGCTACCGACCTTTATAATGTCGAGCTGCCATATACAGATATTAAAAACGCAACTTACCTTATGATCAGAAAGAATTGGATTGACGAATGGAAAAAAGAAACGCAAAATAAACTCCATAACATTAAACCTGATATCACCACTTGGGCTTTGACTTCTGGTCGAAAACGTGATGTCATTTTGACAAGGTTACGCATTGGCCACACCAGACTCACTCACTCTCATTTGCTTTTGGGGGAACCTCCTCCTCGTTGTCCTCGCTGCGACTGCCAGCTGACAGTCCATCATTTTTTAACTTCATGCACTCGTTTTACTCGTTTTTATTTGATGTATTTTAGTAACACCAATTTAAGCTTAAATGACCTTTTGGGTGAATCTCCTCATCCTGCTTTATTTGATTTTCTCATACGTATTGGTTTTTATTCATCTTTATGATGGGTTTCACTTCACTCTCGTTTTTCTCATCTCACCTTCATATTGTATTTTTAGTGTTTTGAATCTTAACTGTATCAAGTTTTAGTCGTACACTTTTAATCTATATTTTTATCCTTTTGATGCGTGCTTTACTCTCTATGTTTTATCTTTCGTCTGGCGCATCTTGTCCTTATTGGACCTTGCGCCATTAAACCCCATCCAACCAACCAACCAACCAGGCTCGACACGCTTCTAGAATTATTGGGGTTCTGTAAGGGGAAATATCAGATTCTGATTTTTTATTTGTTTTCTTAATAAATCTTAATGTTTTGAATCGAGTTTTTGTTATCTTCTCTTTATATTCCTCTACACTTTCGAATTCTTCTTCTAATTCGTCGATTTTAATCAGTTTTTCAATTTGTGAATTAATTAATTTTAATTCCTCACTTTTCTCATCTAAAATTTCGAGATATTCTTCTAGCTCATCGACTGTTACATCTGGTTTCACAATGGAACTTTCGATTTTAGTTATTTGTTTCGTCACTGAACCTCTCAAAAGACCACGTTTCCGCTTTAACTTATTCAGTTCTTCTTCAGACATTTTGTTTGTGAGAATCAACACAAAAGTTATTCTTTCTTAATTGTGAATTTATCTTAACTGTTTTAGCAATTCAACAATCAATATCTAATTTTTAACTTTTGTTTTTAAACATACAACATGTCATAAGTTCTCTCTCTAAGCATATGAATCAAAATGTCAAACTTATTACCGTTCTGTGGCAGTCCCTGTTCGGGCGCCAGATATCATTTTTATCAAGAAAATGGTGAAAAATGCCAACTTTAAAATAAGGTATCACTTACCTTATTCATCTTTTAGGGGTGCCACGTTCGAATCCATGTCGGTAAAAGTATCCATTAAAAGACAATAATGATTCACTTGCAACGTTTTAAAAACACGACACATTTAATATGTATTAACGATTACAAACATTACACACAAATTAACACGCATATATTACAAAAAAGCCGAAGACCTCCGAAGTGATCATTTTCCGTTCTCTACCACTCGAGGTCTCGGTATCTACTGACTTTCCTGGTGGCGCTGCCATCGAAGCGTTGCAGGAAAGGCGACGTTATAGGAGTTCGTGACAGGTACGAAGATGAACATTCATATTCCATTTTCTGGAGAAGTGTTTTTGGCATACGTTACAAATGAATGGCTTCTTCCCTTCATGGGTGTAAAACCCCCGCTCCTGCGGTTTGGTTCGAGTTAGGGAAACAGTAAGCAGGAATCATCTCTCGAACTATTGCATTTTCTATGGTTTTATTAACACCAACGACACAGTTATATACAATATTTACATTTACCTCGCTGGCGTACTACACTCAGCGTCCCTCTAGCAAGTCTCCTTCTTATATCTTATTCATTTTTGACATACGTTACAAATGAATGGCTTCTTCCCTTCATGGGTGTAAAACCCCCGCTCCTGCGGTTTGGTTCGAGTTAGGGAAACAGTAAGCAGGAATCATCTCTCGAACTATTGCATTTTCTATGGTTTTATTAACACCAACGACACAGTTATATACAATATTTACATTTACCTCGCTGGCGTACTACACTCAGCGTCCATCTAGCAAGTCTCCTTCTTATATCTTATTCATTTTTGGCATACGTTACAAATGAATGGCTTCTTCCCTTCATGGGTGTAAAACCCCCGCTCCTGCGGTTTGGTTCGAGTTAGGGAAACAGTAAGCAGGAATCATCTCTCGAACTATTGCATTTTCTATGGTTTTATTAACACCAACGACACAGTTATATACAATATTTACATTTACCTCGCTGGCGTACTACACTCAGCGTCCCTCTAGCAAGTCTCCTTCTTATATCTTATTCATTTTTGGCATACGTTACAAATGAATGGCTTCTTCCCTTCATGGGTGTAAAACCCCCGCTCCTGCGGTTTGGTTCGAGTTAGGGAAACAGTAAGCAGGAATCATCTCTCGAACTATTGCATTTTCTATGGTTTTATTAACACCAACGACACAGTTATATACAATATTTACATTTACCTCGCTGGCGTACTACACTCAGCGTCCCTCTAGCAAGTCTCCTTCTTATATCTTATTCATTTTTGGCATACGTTACAAATGAATGGCTTCTTCCCTTCATGGTGTAAAAACCCCCGCTCCTGCGGTTTGGTTCGAGTTAGGGAAACAGTAAGCAGGAATCATCTCTCGAACTATTGCATTTTCTATGGTTTTATTAACACCAACGACACAGTTATATACAATATTTACATTTACCTCGCTGGCGTACTACACTCAGCGTCCCTCTAGCAAGTCTCCTTCTTATTCTTTTTTCTTTCTTTCCCGCTTCTCCCCCGGCTCTTGTCTTGGTCACGGTCACCCCCTGATTCGTCCTCCTCCGGGACAAACCAAAACAAGGAACGGTAGGCCGGTGACTCGGGGACTTCACACCTCCCCTCCAGTTTCTCATTGCCGGACACTTGTTCTGCACATGAGAAACTACCTTTGTCCAGGCAGTCAGAAGCGTAGCAGGGTTTATCAACATCATCCCTTATATTTTCCTTATTTTCACCTAGAGCCATAGTGTGTGTGATTCTTGTTTGTGTCCCTATTAAAAACTGCTCTCATGCTAGAGCTCACACACTAAAATATCTGCTCAGAAAAAAAATAATGAAATAACACAAAATAATCCTGATTGAAAATAACACACAGTGATAACAATACAACAAATATATATACAAACATATATTCTACATTTAAATAATTATTTCACCTGATTAACAATACTGATTATTCTTATAACTAATTTTATGCATACACAATCACATTAAGTATCATACAAACGTGGCAATGCATCGGCAACATTGTTACTACTGCCCGGTTTATGATAGATTGCTAACTGATATCGAGAGAGAGCCAAAGACCATCTTTGTAACCGAGCATTCTTCGGCACTCCTTCAGTCAAATATTTAAGAGGGTTGTGATCAGTATGGAGAAATATTTGCTGTCCAAAAGTCCACACTTCGAATTTTCCTAAAGCCCAGATGACGGCATAGGCTTCCCTTTCAATCGTGCTCCATTTGGACTGAGCAGGGGTTAATTTTTGACTGGCAAATGGGATCGGTCTCGCTTTACCCTCCTCATCCCTTTGGATTAAACATGCCCCTATTCCTGTCAATGAGGCATCAGTGTGGATCTCAAAGGGTTTTGACAAATCTGGAGTTGATAGATTCGTAACCGAGCACAGCTTATCTTTTAATATATTAAATGCTTCCTCTGCTTCTTTTGACCATGGAATATCATTGGGGACAGATTTTCTGGTCAAATCGGTCAGAGGCTTTGCTAGCACTGCGTAATCCGGGACATATTCTCTGTAATAATTAAATAAACCTAACAGTGATCTCAAAGCTTTCTTAGATTGAGGCACTTTTAATTATCTTATAATGGCAATTTTTCCTGGATCGGGCGAATGTTCTCCTGATCCTACAATATGGCCTAAGTATTTCACTTTTGGCATGGCAAAAGAGCATTTAGCCAAACTGACTGAAAAATTTAGTTTTTCTAATGTTTCTAAGATAGTTCGAATATGATGTAGATGGTCATTCCAGTTGGATGAGAAAATAATAATGTCATCTATAAAGCTTTCCGCAAACTCGCTATGAGGTCTTAAAGCCTGATTCATTACTCTTTGAAAAGTGGCGGGTGCTCCAGATAATCCAAATGGCATCACTGTCCACTGATACTGTCCTTTCGGAGATACAAAACTTGTAAGCTCTCGGCTAGCCTCTTCCAGCGGAATCTCCCAATAGCCTTTAAGAATATCCAAAGTGGTGAGGTACTTTGCTCCTCCAACTTTAAATCTTAGCTGTTCCGAATTTTGCATTGGAAAAGGAGATATCTTGCTGTCAGCATTTAACGCTCTGTAATCACAGCATAAGCGAATGGTTCCATCTTTCTTTGCCACACATACCAAAGGATATGCTATTTCAGCAGATGATGGTTCAATTAACCCTTTTTCCAACAATTCCGTTATCTGTTTCTCTACTTTTGGTTTCAGTGACTCGGGAACTTTATAAACGTGTGGTTGTTTCCTTTCAATGCCTGGTTTTAATCGAATGACATGAGATCCGACATTGGCTCGTTTTAATTCTCCATTAAAAACTGTTCCAAATTCACGGATTAGTTTTCCCAATTCCCTTTGTTGGATAAGTGATAACTTCTTCCAATTTTCCTTCGAAAAGACTTGTTTAAGTTCTTCTTCAATTCCTGACCTTTGGTCTACCGGAACATGTTCAATTTTTCCGAACTTTCCATCAACTTCATAAACTACACTGACTGTGTTAATAGGTAACTTATATTTTCTCAGCTTGTTTTGGTGAAGGTGTCGCACACTTCCATCCGTTAATTTAACTGCATAAGAATGTTGAGATCTCTTTTCGACGATTTCTCTCGGACCTTTCCACCGAGAACAAAGCCTGTAAGTAGAATCTGGTACTAAGACAACTACTTCATCTCCTACCGAAAATTCCCTGTTCTTGGATCTCAGATTATGATGGTGCACATACTTTTCCTGTTGTTTCTTGGTAACTTCGTCAGCATATTTTACAGCTTCTTCCAAATTTTTTCCTCAAATTGGGGTGATACTCAGAAATTGATTCTCCGACTCCTTGGGGTAGAGTCACTTCGTCTTCCCAACTTGATTTCAGAATAGCCAGAGGTTCCACTGGTGGTCGGCCATGAACGAGCAAAAGTGGTGCTACTCCTTGGTTCAGCTCTGGTTTCTGCAAGACCTTTTTCTCCGTTAGATACTCACTATCCTCCCCCAAGTATCGGCTTCTCTGATCCCCCAGTAATCGATACACCTTTGGGGTGATTAGAGCTTGTTCGTGCAAACCGTCTACCACGGCAACGGTCACGAGAACATAGGGCTGCACTTCTTCGTCATCTGTCCACAGCCTTAGAGGAATTGTTACAAGTTTACCCTCTACCGAAGGTCCCATTGCTGGCCTCAAGAATAATGTACCACTCGATTGTAGGTATTCCTCTGGTACTAATGACTTCCGCAGCACTGTTATTTCCGCACCACTATCAACGATACCCTCAAACTTCTGGTCTTTTAGTCCTAACTTAATCCTTAGGAGTTTACCATCAGTTTCACTTACTGGAATTTCCCAATCGAAATCACCATTATTCATTTTGATCTCGACTTTATTTAGTCCCCTTTCCTCTAATTCTTCTTCCGTGTTCTGCTGGGATACCTGAAATGCAGACTTCTTCCATTGGCAGGATTTTTTAAAATGTCCTTTTCCACATTTGAAGCATTTCAAAATCTTTTTGTTGATCACCGGAGTCACCTGTTCAGATATATTTTCGTTACTCGAAGGGATCTTTATTTCTTGTGGTTTTCTAGTATTGTTTTTCCACTCTGCGTTTTGACAATTAGGGAATTTTTCTTCAGACGACCCAAGATGAAAACTTTGACAGCTTGGTAGATGTTCATGTTTCTTAGGCGTGGAAATGATGAAATTGTCGATCTCCTGCACTAGTTCAGATACAGGAAGCCATCTTTCCATTTCTTTTAAGTGAATGTGAGATTTTACGTGCACTGGCAAAGTTTGTTTAATCTTATCTGTAATTATTAACTCCTTGAGGTTGTCAAAATCTTTAACTTCCCTAGATTTAATGTATAATTCCAATGCCGCTTCTACCCGAGATGCATACTGTGCATAACTCTCTTTATATGACTTCAGGCATGTGTCAAAATTTTTCTTATGCTGCAATGGTGTAATTCTATATTGTTTTAGGATACAAGCTTTAATTTTTAGGTAATTATCCCAATCTTCCTCACACAATATTGCGTCTAGCCCCTTGGAAAAACCTTTAATACCGTGTAATATAATTTTGCCATGATATTGTTCTGGTATTTCATATATTTTGAACATTCTCTCCGCATGATGGCAAAATCTATTAAAATGTTGAACCACAAACTTCATATATGAATAAAATCCAAAAATATTGTGGGGAAGGAAAAATTACAAGTTCGGAAACCTATGCCCTTTAAAAATGTGACAGGAAAGGAAGATAACTGTAATTTTAACAAGTCCTAAGCACACTAATAAGAACAGAATAATTAAAAAAAATTAAAATGGTTGGTTGGTTTTTGATGTTTAATGGCACTGTATCCTCATGGGACATATTGTGCCAAACACATGGTTAAGAGACCTCATACAGGGTAAAAAGCTGTAGAGAATATAAAACAAAAGTAAATGAGAAGACAAAGTGGTACACAATAACGTATAAAAACGTATAAAACTTGTGAAAAATTAAATGACAAAACATGGGTAAAGAAAAGATGAATATTAAAATGTCAAATAAAAAGGAGTGAAGAATTAAATAAGATGATAAAAGCCGATATGCTTCAAAAACCGAAAAAGGTTTTGATGAGGGTTAGCATTAAGTAATGCGGGTAATGGAATGTTGTGAGAACGGAAGTGTAAAAGTCTAACATTGTTATAAATAGGACAGTCTAAAAGAATGTGCTTCACGGTGACAGCAACCTTGCAGTGAAGGCAAGTGGGAGCAGGTTCACCTACGAGTAAATGACGGTGAGTGAGACGAGTATGTCCTATTCGGAGACGAGTTACAATCACATCTTTCCGGCGAGAAGGAATCGAAAGCCACATAGTGATACGAGCTTTAATAGCTTGAAGTTTATTCAGAGTTTGTTCATCCCAACAACGTTGCCATTCTTTTTGAACCAGCTGAGTCACAAAATTTTTGATATCACAGTATGGCAATTGAATGTCGAGATAAGTTTTAGCGGATTTTGCAGCTTTATCTGCAAGTTCATTGCCCTTTATACCCACGTGAGCCGGGACCCAACTAAATTGAACATCGATTCCCGATGACATTAAATCATTTATCGAATTTAAAATATTGAGAGTGAGAGGATAACTATGAGTATGAGGATGTGCAAGAGCATAGAGAACACTCAATGAATCTGAGTAAACAATAAAATCTTTTTCCTTGCGGTTGGGCAACTCTTCTAAAGCCTTAAAGATACCTAAAAGTTCCGCGGAAAATTAAAATGATGAATCAAAAATTTCATATATGAATAAATCCTAAAAATCTTTCGGGATAAATCTATAAGTTCGAATACGTAAACGCTTTTAAAATATCACAGGAAAGAAAGATAACTATAATTAGAATAAGATTTATGCACACAAATAAATACAAAATCACTTCAACATCCATTAAAATTGTCAAATCACAAATTTCATATATGAATAAAATTCTAAAAAAATCTTGGTTGGTTGGTTGAGGTTTAATGGAGCAAGGTCCAAAGAGGAAAAGATGCGCCAGACAAAAGGTAAATAGCAGCAACACATTAGAACTCACAACAATAGACTAAAAGTATAAATTAAAAGAGTACAAATAAAACAGACAAGAGTAAAATTGTCCAAACATTAAAAACAGAACATGACTATGGGATATTTAACAATACAAATTCTCATGTAAAAAAAGATGCAAATATCGCTTGCTCAATGAATAATAAAAGCAATAAACAAAATATCAAAAAGCGACTAAAACCTTTACCACCAAACCATCCACTACGTCAGAAACTACCCCCTCCTTCAGTTAAAATAAAAACTAAAATGAAACGTACAGATTTTTTAAAAGATAAGGCGGAAGTTATGTTTACTGACAAGCCTATAAAAATGTATGTCTCTCCTGATGAAGGCATGTAAGCCGAATCATCATCTTCTGGTTCCGAGACGGAGTCTCCGAACTCCGTCCCTTAGGTTCCAGTTCTTCCCTCATATCTGTTTTGTCCATAATGGCTCTCTTCTCGTGGAATTGTCACGGCTTTAAAACCCATGTCTCCGATATCAGAGATTTAGTTAATAACATCCACCCGGCTTGTTTTGCACTCCAGGAGACTTTTCTAGATGAGCACAAATTCGCTAAAATTCGTCGTTTTACCACCTATAGAAAGGATCATGTCACTGGTATCAGGGCATCAGGTGGTGTGGCCCTCTTTGTATCGCATGACTACCCGTCCTCTCAGATAACCCTTCAAACCGATCTACAAGCAGTCGCAGTCAAAATCCATACCAACGTACTAATTACAGTTTGCAGTATTTATTTACCTCCTAATAGTCCTATCCCACAGAAATATCTCAATAACCTAATAAATGAACTTCCCAAACCCTTCATAATTGTTGGTGACTTAAATGGCCATAGTACTCTCTGGGGCAACTCTGATGTTAACCGACGAGGCAAACAAATTGAACAATTACTTTCAGATCACAATCTTTGTATATTCAATATGAACCAGACTACTTATTTCCATTTCCCCTCAAAAACATATCATGCCCTTGATCTCGCAATCTGCTCTCCCAAACTCCTTCCTTTGTTTAAATTTTCTGTCGATTCCGATTTACGCAATAGTGATCATTTCCCAATAATTTTAACTCCTAATATCTGCGCCACTCCTAATCCTAATATACCCCGCAACGTTACTGGAAAAGCTAACTGGGGAAAGTTCCAGAAGCTGGCTGTCATCTCAAGTGATATGGTTGAGGACTCTTCTATCGAAAAGGTGGTTCAAAACGTGACTGAAACGATTATATGTGCAGCTGATAATGCCATTCCGAAATCTTCTGGTCACTGTCGGAAACAAACTAAACCATGGTGGAACGATGACTGCCGTGCTGCCTATAAAATCCAGAGAAAGGCTTGGAGTATCTTTAAAAGGTATCCAACTTCTGAAAATCTATCCAACTATAAAAAATGTAGAGCTGTATTTAGGCGTATCATGCGAAATAGCCAAAAAGACTCATGGATTAAAATATATAAGTAGCATCTCTTCTAAAATCAGCAGTAAACAGTTATGGGATAAAGTTAAACGTGCCTCCGGACATTTCCCCAATAACCAAATTAACATTCTCCAGTATAAAAATAATACTATCTCTTCCGTAAAAGATATTGCAAATACAATAGCATCAGTCTTTAGTGATATTTGTTCAGGCAATAGTTACCAGTCCCCTTTCAATAAAATCAAATCAGCTACTGAGAGAAAGCCTTTAAATTTTAAAACCAAAACTCGTTTTCCCTATAATAGCAATTTCACTTTATACGAATTAAACGAATCTTTGCGTAACACCCACAATTCAGCTACCGGCCCTGACAATATTTCTTATGCCATGCTTAAAAACCTCTCTCCGGATTCTCTAAATAACCTGCTTCACTTATATAATAGAATTTGGCAAGAACATACCTTTCCATCTTCCTGGAGAACGGCCACCATCATTCCTATCTTGAAACCCAACAAAGATCCACAAAACCCACTAAACTACCGTCCCATCGCTCTCACTAACTGCTTGTGCAAGATCTTAGAAAAAATGGTAAATGCTCGTCTCGTTTTCTATCTGGAAAGTAATCGTCTATTATCTGTCTTTCAAAGTGGGTTTCGCCGTGGCAGATCCACAATTGATAATATCGTTGACTTAGAGAGCAGAATTCGCAACGCTTTCGTTAAAAAAACATCTTGTTTCAATTTTTATCGACATTGTGAAGGCATATGACCGTACGTGGAG
>CM063499.1:90593729-90646306 GCA_032207245.1 Pardosa pseudoannulata | reverse complement strand
CACACCATAAAAAACCGGAGAAATTTTTTGTCTGAGGGAGCAAGACTTATTTGCAGGAAAGCTCGTCGGATATCCGATATTACCCCATATTTCCCCTGCCGAAACCTGTTTATGAGCTTAGGGATCAATTCCAAAAAGTTTGGTCCCTTTTCAATACAATCGTTCAGCAACACTGAATTTCTCCCTTTCGAGGACGCATCAAAGACCGGACGGATTTTAGTGGTTGAGTTCTCTTTAAAAACTGGTCTGTGAGGTAAATAATGACCTTTGTCCCCCGCCAGTTCCTCCAAGTCAACAGGTTCTATAATTTTTTTCGGATACCTATCAATTGAAGACATTTTCATACTCCTGAAGACAGTTTCTCTTTTGTAGCACTTTTATGCAAGACTTCAGCCGTTTTTCAGCAAGGTCTCGATTATCCGATAATTCCGGATGAAACTCCAACCACGGGAAACATACCTGATATTTATCTTCCTCCTATCTTTTTAACGAATGAACAAAAGGATTTTCGCCTCTTGTTCAATTTCTAATTTCGTTTGAGAAATATTTGGTTCCGTAATTCCTAGCGAGTCAAGTGACCATAGGTCAGAAATTTTCAAGTCACTAACGTGAAGCGATAAAAGTACTTCATTAGTGCTATGACTTTCTTCTGTTCTCCCCATTATAGTCCAACCAAAATAGGTATTCATTGCAACGAGTCCACCTGACAGATTTTTGATTTCCCCTGTAAACAGTTTTCCGGCATAGTCCGCACCTATCAGTCCGTGGATTTCATTAGCGTTGCTATCAAACAAACAGAAGTTTTCATTTACAGTTACGTCACTAGGAAAAATTCCGCACCTTTTAATTTCCTCCAAAAGTTCGATGTTTTCCAGTTTTGGAATCGGCGCACAAATAATTTTCTGTTCCATAACATTAAATGTGCAATTGTAACTGTTATCAACATTACTTAAATTAATGACATACTTTTTATGATTTTCCCTTTTTTGTAACCCCCCAAATAATCCGTGTACAACTATTTCCTGTCCTATATCTTTTAATTGTAAGCTACGCGCTGCAAATTCTGAAACATAACTACAAGAACTACCAGTATCAATAATTATTCTCATCAAATGTTTTTGTTTGGCTCCGGAAACGCTTACTATAAGTGTTTGTAACATGACTTTTTTCCTATCTGATGAATTGCTTAGAACGCATTTCGTATCTGGTTTCATCTCTCTGAGTTTTCCCTTTCCCTATACACATTATGGTGAGGTGTCTGCCAGAACATAGCTCACATTTAACTTTAGCCCTATAAGCCAGAGAACGGTGTATTCTTTTAATTTTATCATTTAAGCACCGAAAAAAAAAGAGCCAGATCACTTACAGATTTCTATCTTCTCTTCTAAATTCAACTGATTATTAATACAGGAAACAGAGCAATGTTTAGTAGATTTACAAAATAAACATGTCGCGTTGACTCCACTTCTACTATTTTGCACAGATTCATTTATTAAAGCAGCCGCCGTGGATTGGCGCCTGCTATCTTGTTGATACGTTTTAGGTGTTTTGAATTCCTGAACTGAAGTGCTAACGGTTAAGTAGGTTAGCTTCCGAGCTACTAGCTGTGACGATAAAAATTCGACTAGCTCATCAATTTCACAAGCAGTTGTATCTTTTTTTCTTTTATTGAATTCCAACAGTAGATCACGGGGCAACAATTTTGTCAAAATTAGCACTAGATTATTTGAGTAACTATCTTTTTTCACCGATAAACTCTCTAAGCTTCTGATATTTTTTTGTATGTGATTAAAAATGTTTCGGAAACTTTTTACATCATTGGAGTTTTTTAATGGGCTTGTTTGGAGTAATTTTTCGATATGTACATTAATTAAAATATTCTTATCCCCAAATCTTTGTTTCAAGATATCAACTGAGTTGTCATAATTTTCTGCGGTTAACTCTAATCCGTCGATCATATTAAAAGCAGAACCTCCCAAAAAGGATCTTAAATAATTAAACTTATCAATTTTACTCAAATTTGTATTTTCATGAATAGCAGACTTAAAAGAATTCCAGAAATTTATCCATTCACTTATTTCGCCAAAGAATTTCGGGATAGTTAATTTTGGTAATTTTATGCGCTCTTTTTCAATCATTTGGCTTTCGTTCAGGCTCGACACGCTTCTAGAATTATTGGGGTTCTGTAAGAAAATATCAGATTCTGATTTTTTATTAGTTTTCTTAATAAATCTTAATGTTTTGAATCGTGTTTTCGTTATCTTCTCTTTATATTCCTCTACACTTTCGAATTCTTCTATCTCGTCGATGTTAATCAATTTTTCAATTTGTGAATTAATTAATTTTAATTCCTCACTTTTCTCATTTAAAATTTCGAGATATTCTTCTAGCTCATCGACTGTTACATCTGGTCTTACAATAGCACTTTCGATTTTAGTTATTTGTTTCGTTACTGAACCTCTCAAAAGACCACGTTTCCGCTTTAACTTATTCAATTCTTCTTCAGACATTTTGTTTGTGGGAGTCAACACAAAAGTTATTCTTTCTTAATTGTGAATTTATCTTAACTGTTTTAGCAATTCAACAATCAATATCTAATTTTTAACTTTTGTTTTTAAACATACAACATGTCATAAGTTCTCTCTTTAAGCATATGAATCAAAATGTCAAACTTATTACCGTTCTGTGGCAGTCCCTGTTCGGGCGCCAGATATCATTTTTATCAAGAAAATGATGAAAAATGCTAAATTTAAAATAAGGTATCACTTACCTTATTTTTCTCTTAGGGGTGCCACGTTCGAATCCATGTCGGTAAAAGTATCCATTAAAAGACAATAATGATTCACTTGCAACGTTTTAAAAAACACGACACATTTAATATGTATTAACGATTACAAACATTACACACAAATTAACACGCATATATTACAAAAAAGCCGAAGACCTCCGAAGCGATCATTTTCCGTTCTCTACAACTCGAGGTCTCGGTATCTACTGACATTCCTGGTGGCGCTGCCATCGAAGCGTTGCAGGAAAGGCGACGTTATAGGAGTTCGTGACAGGTACGAAGATGAACATTCATATTCCATTTTCTGGAGAAGTGTTTTTGGCATACGTTACAAATGAATGGCTTCTTCCCTTCATGGGTGTAAAACCCCGCTCCTGCGGTTTGGTTCGAGTTAGGGAAACAGTAAGCAGGAATCATCTCTCGAACTATTGCATTTTCTATGGTTTTATTAACACCAACGACACAGTTATATACAATATTTACATTTACCTCGCTGGCGTACTACACTCAGCGTCACTCGCCAGCGTCCCTCTAGCAAGTCCCCTTCTTATTCTTTTTTCTTTCTTTCCCGCTTCTCCCCCGGCTCTTGTCTTGGTCACGGTCACCCCCTGATTCGTCCTCCTCCGGGACAAACCAAAACAAGGAACGGTCGGCCGGTGACTCGGGGACTTCACACCTCCCCTCCAGTTTCTCATTGCCGGACACTTGTTCTGCACATGAGAAACTACCTTGGTCCTGGCAGTCAGAAGCGTTGCAGAGTTTATCAACATCATCCTTTATATTTTCCTTATTTTCACCTAGAGCCATAGTGTATGTGATTTTTGTTTGTGTCCCTATTAAAAACTGCTCTCATGCTAGAGCTCACACACTAAAATATCTGCTCAAAAAAATAATGAAATAACACAAAATAATCCTGATTGAAAATAACACACAGTGATAACAATACAACAAATATATATACAAACCTATATTCTACATTTAAATAATTATTAAACCTGATTAACAATACTGATTATTCTTATAACTAATTTTATGCATATACAATCACATTAAGTATCATACAAACGTGACAATGCATCGGCAACATTGTTACTACTGCCCGGTTTATGATAGATTGCTAACTGATATCGAGAGAGAGCCAAAGACCATCTTTGTAACCGAGCATTCTTCGGCACTCCTTCAGTCAAATATTTAAGAGGGTTGTGATCAGTATGGAGAAATATTTGCTGTCCAAAAGTCCACACTTCGAATTTTCCTAAGGCCCAGATGACGGCATAGGCTTCCCTTTCAATCGTGCTCCATTTGGACTGAGCAGGGGTTAATTTTTGACTGGCAAATGTGATCGGTCTCGCTTTACCCTCCTCATCCCTTTGGATTAAACATGCCCCTATTCCTGTCAATGAGGCATCAGTGTGGATCTCAAAGGGTTTTGACAAATCTGGAGTTGATAGATTCGTAACCGAGCACAGCTTATCTTTTAATATATTAAATGCCTCCTCTGCTTCTTTTGACCATGGAATATCATTGGGGACAGATTTTCTGGTCAAATCGGTCAGAGGCTTTGCTAGCACTGCGTAATCCGGGACATATTCTCTGTAATAATTAAATAAACCTAACAGTGATCTCAAAGCTTTCTTCGATTGAGGCACTTTTAATTTTCTTATAATGGCAATTTTCCCTGGATCGGGCGAATGTTCTCCTGATCCTACAATATGGCCTAAGTATTTCACTTTTGGCATGGCAAAAGAGCATTTAGCCAAATTGGCTGAAAAATTTAGTTTTTCTAATGTTTCTAAGATAGTTCGAATATGATGTAGATGGTCATTCCAGTTGGATGAGAAAATAATGATGTCATCTATAAAGCTTTCCGCAAACTCGCTATGAGGTCTTAAAGCCTGATTCATTACTCTTTGAAAAGTGGCGGGTGCTCCAGATAATCCAAATGGCATCACTGTCCACTGATACTGTCCTTTCGGAGATACAAAACTTGTAAGCTCTCGGCTAGCCTCTTCCAGCGGAATCTCCCAATAGCCTTTAAGAATATCCAAAGTGGTGAGGTACTTTGCTCCTCCAACTTTAAATCTTAGCTGTTCCGAATTTTGCATTGGAAAAGGAGATATCTTGCTGTCAGCATTTAACGCTCTGTAATCACAGCATAAGCGAATGGTTCCATCTTTCTTTGCCACACATACCAAAGGATATGCTATTTCAGCAGATGATGGTTCAATTAACCCTTTTTCCAACAATTCCGTTATCTGTTTCTCTACTTTTGGTTTCAGTGACTCGGGAACTTTATAAACGTGTGGTTGTTTCCTTTCAATGCCTGGTTTTAATCGAATGACATGAGATCCGACATTGGCTCGTTTTAATTCTCCATTAAAAACTGTTCCCAATTCCCTTTGTTGGATCGGTGATAACTTCTTCCAATTTTCCTTCGAAAAGACTTGTTTAAGTTCTTCTTCAATTCCTGACCTTTGGTCTACAGGAACATGTTCAATTTCTCCGAACTCTCCATCAACTTCATAAACTACACTGACTGTGTCAATAGGTAACACATACTTTCTCAGCTTGTTTTGGTGAAGGTGTCGTACACTTCCATCCGATAATTTCACTGCATAGGAATGTTGAGATCTCTTTTCGACGATTTCTCCCGGACCTTTCCACCGAGAACAAAGCCTGTTAGTAGAATCTGGTACTAAGACAACTACTTCATCTCCTACCGAAAATTTCCGGTTCTTGGATCTCAGATTATGATGGTGCACATACTTTTCCTGTTGTTTCTTGGTAACTTCGTCAGCATATTTTACAGCTTCTTCCAAATTTTTCCTCAAATTGGGGAGATAATCAGAAATTGATTCTCCGACTCCTTGGTGTAGAGTCACTTCGTCTTCCCAACTTGATTTCAGAATAGCCAGAGGTCCCCAGTGGTGATCGGCCCTGAACAAGCACGAATGGTGCTACTCCTTGGTTCAGCTCTGGTTTCAAGACCTTTTCCTCCGTTAGACACTCACAATCTTCCCCCAAGTACCTGCTTCTCTGATCCCTCAGTAATCGATACACCCTTGGGGGTGATGAATGCTTGTTCATGTAAACCGTCCACCACGGCAACGGACACCAAAACACAGGGCTGTACATCTTCGTCATCTGTCCTCAGCCTTAGAGGAATTGTTACAAGTTTACCCTCTACCGAAGGTCCTATTGCCGGCCTCAAGAATAATGTGCCACTCGATTGTAGGTATTCCTCTGGTACTAATGACTTCCGCAGCACTGTTATTTCCGCACCACTATCAAGGATACCCTCAAACTTCTGGTCTTTTAATCCTAACTTAATCCTTAGGAGTTTACCATCAGTTTCGCTTACTGGAATTTCCAAATCGAAATCACCATTATTCATTTTGATCTCAACTTTATTTAGTCCCCTTTCCTCTAATTCTTCTTCCGTGTTCTGCTGGGATACTTGAAATGCAGACTTCTTCCACTGGCAGGATTTTTTAAAATGTCCTTTTCCACATTTGAAGCATTTCAAAATCTTTTTGTTGATCACTGGAGTCACCTGTTCAGATATATTTTCTTTACTCGAAGGGATCTTTATTTCTTGTGGTTTTCTAGTATTGTTTTTCCCCTCTGCGTTTTGATAGTTAGGGAATTTTTCTTCAGACGGACAAAGATGGAAACTTTGACCGCTTGGTAGATGTTCATGTTTCTTAGGCATTGAAATGATGAAATTGTCGATCTCCTGCACTAGTTCAGATACAGGAAGCCATCTTTCCGTTTCATTTAAGTGAATGGGAGATTTTACTTGCACTGGCAAAGTTTCTTTAATCTTATCTGTAATTATTAACTCCTTGAGGTTTTCGAAATCTTTAACTTCCCTAGATATAATGTATAATTCCAATGCCGCTTCTACCCGAGATGCATACTGTACATAACTCTCTTTATATGACTTCAGACATGTGTCAAAATTTTTCTTATGCTGCAATGGAGTAATTCTATATTGTTTTAGGATACAGGCTTTAATTTTTATGTAATTATCCCAATCTTCCTCACACAATATTGCGTCTAGCCCCTTGGAAAAACCTTTAATACCGTGTAATATAATTTTGCCATGATATTGTTCTGGTATTTCATATATTTTGAACATTCTCTCCGCATGATGGCAAAATCTATTAAAATGTTGAACCACAAACTTCATATATGAATAAAATCCAAAAATATTGTGGGGAAGGAAAAATTACAAGTTCGGAAACCTATGCCCTTTAAAAATGTGACAGGAAAGGAAGATAACTGTAATTTTAACAAGTCCTAAGCACACTAATAAGAACAGAATAATTAAAAAAAATTAAAATGGTTGGTTGGTTTTTGATGTTTAATGGCACTGCATCCTCATGGGACATATTGTGCCAAACACATGGTTAAGAGAACTCATACAGGGTAAAAAGCTGTAGAGAAAATAAAACAAAAGTAAAAGAGAAGACAAAGTGGTACACAATAACTTATAAAAACGTATAAAACTTGTGAAAAATTAAATGACAAAACATGGGTAAAGAAAAGATGAATATTAAAATGTCAAATAAAAAGGAGTGAAGAATTAAATAAGTTGTTAAAAGCCGATATGCTTCAAAAACCGAAAAAGGTTTTGATGAGGGTTAGCATTAAGTAAGGCGGGTAATGGAATGTTGTGAGAATGGAAGTATAAAAGTCTAACATTGTTATAAATAGGACAGTCTAAAAGAATGTGCTTCACGGTGACAGCAACCTTGCAGTGAAGGCAAGTGGGAGCAGGTTCACCTACGAGTAAATGACGGTGAGTGAGACGAGTATGTCCTATTCGGAGACGAGTTACAATCACATCTTTCCGGCGAGAAGGAATCGAAGGCCACATAGTGATACGAGCTTTAATAGCTTGAAGTTTATTCAGAGTTTGTTCATCCCAACAATGTTGCCATTCTTTTTGAACCAGCTGAGTCACAAAATTTTTGATATCACAGTATGGCAATTGAACGTCGAGATAAGTTTTAGCGGATTTTGCAGCTTTATCTGCAAGTTCATTGCCCTTTATACCCACGTGAGCCGGGACCCAACTAAATTGAACATCGATTCCCGATGACATTAAATCATTTATCGAATTTAAAATATTGAGAGTGAGAGGATGACTATGAGTATGAGGATGTGCAAGAGCATGGAGAGACACTCAATGAATCTGAGTAAACAATAAAATCTTTTTCCTTGCGGTTGGGCAACTCTTCTAAAGCCTTAAAGATACCTAAAAGTTCCGCGGAAAATTAAAATGATGAATCAAAAATTTCATATATGAATAAATCCTAAAAATCTTTCGGGATAAATCTATAAGTTCGAATACGTAAACGCTTTTAAAATATCACAGGAAAGAAAGATAACTATAATTAGAATAAGATTTATGCACACAAATAAATACAAAATCACTTCAACATCCATTAAAATTGTCAAATCACAAATTTCATATATGAATAAAATTCTAAAAAAATCTGGTTGGTTGGTTGGTTGGTTGAGGTTTAATGGAGCAAGGTCCAAAGAGGAAAAGATGCGCCAGACAAAAGGTAAATAGCAGCAACACATTAGAACTCACAACAATAGACTAAAAGTATAAATTAAAAGAGTACAAATAAAACAGACAAGAGTAAAATTGTCCAAACATTAAAAACAGAACATGACTATGGGATATTTAACAATACAAATTCTCATGTAAAAAAAGATGCAAATATCGCTTGCTCAATGAATAATAAAAGCAATAAACAAAATATCAAAAAGCGACTAAAACCTTTACCACCAAACCATCCACTACGTCAGAAACTACCCCCTCCTTCAGTTAAAATAAAAACTAAAATGAAACGTACAGATTTTTTAAAAGATGATAAGACGGAAGTTATGTTTACTGACGAGCCTATAATAATGTATGTCTCTCCTGATGAAGGCATGTCAGCTGAATCATCATCTTCTGGTTCCGAGACGGAGTCTCCGAACCCCTGTCCCTTAGGTTCCAGTTCTTCCCTCATATCTGTTTTGTCCATAATGGCTCTCTTCTCGTGGAATTGTCACGGCTTTAAAACCCATGTCTCCGATATCAGAGATTTAGTTAATAACATCCACCCGGCTTGTTTTGCACTCCAGGAGACTTTTCTAGATGAGCACAAATTCGCTAAAATTCGTCGTTTTACCACCTATAGAAAGGATCATGTCACTGGTATCAGGGCATCAGGTGGTGTGGCCCTCTTTGTATCGCATGACTACCCGTCCTCTCAGATAACCCTTCAAACCGATCTACAAGCAGTCGCAGTCAAAATCCATACTAACGTACTAATTACAGTTTGCAGCATTTATTTACCTCCTAATAGTCCTATCCCACAGAAATATCTCAATAACCTAATAAATGAACTTCCCAAACCCTTCATAATTATTGGTGACTTAAATGGCCATAGTACTCTCTGGGGCAACTCTGATGTTAACAGACGAGAAAAACAAATTGAACAATTACTTTCAGATCACAATCTTTGTATTTTCAATACGAACCAGACTACTTATTTCCATTTCCCCTCAAAAACGTATCATGCCCTTGATCTCGCAATCTGCTCTCCCAAACTCCTTCCTTTGTTTAAATTTTCTGTCGATTCCGATTTACGCAATAGTGATCATTTCCCAATAATTTTAACTCCTAATATCTGCGCTACTCATAATCTGCGCATACTCCCCTCAGGGGGTTTACCTACTTTAGGTAAACACGGGTGTCGCAATCCCGAGGTGCCCCAGCGAACTTTCTCTTTTCCGTTTCCCTCCTCTTGTCTCCTACTTTATCCTTTCATTTTCTCCCTCATTGCGGTTACCTCTTCGGAGGTGAGGGCTTTTCTCGTGATGCTATGTTCCGTTCTGAACATAGCCTCTCGCGAACTGTTAACTGCCCACGTGTTTGCCGTGCGTGGAGACCCGTGTCCGCGGAAATGAGGGTCCTGGTAATTGAGGGGACTTCCCGTGGGGGAAATCATCTTTTATGGAATTTCCATTTTGGCGGGGAGTTTCCAACACGTTGCTTTGGCCTCGGCTTCGTGTAAACGGGAGGTACATACTGGTCCACATGTATCAATCGGCTGGTCGACTTTCGGCTTGGACTAAGTGATCGGTGTACTCTCTGGACTGTTGCGTTAAGGGTGGTAGCAGCTTCAGAAGTACCTGTGATCGTATAGATCCCGGCTAGCACTGGTGCAGGTTTCTGCATCCCCTTGTTGGGACTCCGTGGTGGGTGGTGCCGTCGGGATCCGAATTTTCATTACTTTATCATGGCTTCCTTTCCCCCCCCTCAATACTCTCAACGAGAGCAACAAAGTGCAAATGTAATTAATAAAAACACTCGATTCTTTATAGTAAAAAAAATTATCAGATGAAAGTTTCAGTCAAATATCACCGTTCCTCATACATAAAATAATAAAATCTGCTGTTGGTGATGTCGAATCGATTAAAAAACTTAATTCTGGAGACCTTTTAATAAAAGTATTTAATGCAACTCAGGCTCAAACCCTCGTATCCTGTACTACCTTAGGCTCATTCTCTGTAATTGTATTACCACACAATAGTCTTAATTACTCAAAAGGTGTAATATCCGAATCCGATCTCTTCGCTTCATCTGAGGACGAAATTTTAGAAAATCTGAAGGATCAAGGAGTAACCCAGGTAAGACGCATCACGATTCGTCGTGGTGGGGATACTCTGAAAACCAAGCATATTATATTAACTTTCAATAGCCCGAATCTTCCGTCCCATATTACTGCAGCTTACCTCCGTTGTCCAGTGCGTCCTTATATCCCAAACCCCTTACGTTGCTTCAAGTGCCAACGGTTTGGCCATTCTAAGTTATCTTGTCGTGGGGCCGTTACCTGCGCCCGTTGTGCAGAAGTTGGCCACGATTCTGAAAATTGCCAAAAGGCTCAGTTATGTGTAAATTGTAAAGGGGTTCATCCTTCTTTCTCCCGCTCTTGCCCTTCTTGGCAGATGGAGAAAGAAATCCAATCTTTAAAAATAAAAAATAACATTTCTTATCCCGAGGCCCGTAAAATGGTACACTCCCGTACACCCAAACCTGGTATATCTTATTCAGCAGCTTTAAATCCCAAAAACGTAAAATCTATAGCTACACAAACAGAATTTTCCCAATCATATATTCTCAATAGAATCGAAAAAGAAAAAGCTACGCCTGAGAAAAATATAAAACTTACCACTAGCCTAAGCACCACAAAACAAGTACCTACTCAAAAAAGTTCAAACTCTCCCACTGTAAAAAAAGACTCAAATTCTGCAAGTAAAATTACTAAAAACAATAAGCAAAATCTCAAAAGACGTTTAAAACCCCTGCCTCCAAACCATCCACTACGTGAAAAACTTCCACCTCCTGCAATAAAAATAAAAACAAAAATGAAGCATACTGATTTTTTGAAGAATAATAAAAATGAAGTAGGTTTTGACGATGAGCCTATTAAAATGTATGTCTCTCCCGAAGACATGTCAGCTGAATCGTCATCTGGATCTGAGACGGAGTCTCCGAACTCCGTCCCTTAGGTCAAATTTATTTATTCTTTCTTTTTTTTCATAATGGCTCTCTTTTCATGGAACTGCCACGGCTTTAAAACCCACGTGTCTGATCTTAGAGACCTAGTTAATAAATTTCACCCAGCTTGTTTTGCACTCCAGGAAACTCTTCTGGATGAGTGCAAGGTCGCTAAAATTCGTCGCTTTTCCACCTACAGAAAAGATCATGTCAGTGATGGCAGGGCTTCCGGTGGAGTAGCCCTTTTTGTGTCCCATGATTACCCGTCCACTCAGATTACCCTTCAAACTGATCTCCAAGCAGTTGCAGTCAGAATCCACACCCACGCCCTTATTACAGTTTGCAGCATCTACTTACCCCCTAATAGCCGTATTTCACAGAACTCTCTGAATAATCTAATAAATGAGCTTCCCAAACCATTCATAATTATTGGTGACTTCAATGGCCATAGCACTCTGTGGGGCAACTCTGATCTTAACCGACGAGGTAAAAAAATCGAACAATTGCTTTCAGACCATAATCTCTGTTTATTCAATAGCGACCAGTCTACTTATTTCCATTTTCCCTCAAAAACTTATCATGCTCTTGATCTTGCAATCTGCTCTCCTCAACTTCTTCCTTTGTTTAATTTTTCTGTCGATTCGGATTTACACAATAGTGATCATTTCCCCATACTTTTAACTCCTGTTGACTGTACCTCTCCGTATTCCAAGATACCCCGCTATATATTATTGAGAAAGCAAACTGGGAAAACTTCCAGAATTTGGCTATAATCACAAAAGAGATGGTTGAGGTGGCTTCTATTGACAAGGTGGTTCAAAATGTAACTAAAATAATTATTGCTGCTGCAGATAGCTCCATTCCGAAATCTTCTGGGCACCACCGCAGACAGACTAAACCCTGGTGGAATAACGACTGCCGTGCCACTTATAAAAATCAGAGGAAGGCTTGGAGTATCTTTAAAAGGTACCCCACAACTGAAAATCTTACAGATTACAAAAAATGTAGAGCTGCTTTCCGGTACACCTTACGAAAGAGTCAAAGAGAGTCGTGGATTAAATATATCAGTACTATCTCTTCTACAGTCAGCAGTAAACAATTATGGGACAAAGTTAAACGTGTCTCCGGTCATTTCCCTAATAACCAAATCAATATTCTCCAATATAAAAATAATACAATATCTTCCGTAAAAGATATTGCAAATACAATAGCATCGGTTTTTTAGTGATATTTGTTCAAGCAATAGTTACCAGTCTAATTTCAATAAAATCAAACTAGCTACTGAGAAAAAGCCTTTAAACTTCAAAACCAGAACTCAACTACCTTATAATAGCAATTTCACCCCATATGAATTAAATGAAGCTTTACGTAACACCCACAACTCAGCTACCGGCCCTGACAATATATCTTATGTTATGCTTAAAAACCTGTCTCCAGATTCTCTAAATAACCTGCTTCACTTCTACAATAGAATTTGGCAAGAACAAACCTTTCCGTCTTCCTGGAGAACGGCTACAATTATTCCCATCTTGAAACCTAATAAAGATCCTACTAATCCACTAAACTACCGCCCTATAGCTCTCACAAATTGCTTGTGCAAAATTTTAGAAAAAATGGTTAATACACGTTTGGTTTTTTATCTTGAAAGTAATCGCCTATTGTCTCTCTTTCAAAGCGGGTTTCGCCGTGGCAGATCCACTATTGATAATGTTGTTGATCTAGAGACCAAAATTCGCAACGCTTTTGTCAAAAGACATCACCTTGTTTCTATATTTATTGATATTGAAAAGGCCTATGACCGTACGTGGAGGTACGGCATATTGCATAACCTTTACAAATTTGACCTGAGGGGTAACCTGCCAATTTTTTATCAAAAATTTTTTACACTTGCGAAAGTTTCATGTCCGGATTGGTAATGTTTATTCAGATTCTTTTATTCAGGAAGAGGGCGTGCCACAGGGTAGTGTCCTCAGTGTCACACTTTTTAATGTCGCCATTGATGGTATATTAAAGGTAATTCCAACTTCTGTAAGAGGAAACCTTTATGTCGATGACCTCCATATTTGCTGTGAAGGCGCGGATATGCGTTTTTGTTGTCAGGCAACTCCAAGCTGCAGTCAATAAAATAGTTTACTGGTCGCACGAGAACGGCTTCACTATTTCAAACACTAAAACCTCTTGCATCGACTTTACCCGAAAAAGTGGTCTCCAACCAGATCCTGAAATTTATATCGGAGGGAACCCGATAAAAGTCTTGAGCCAAGTAAAATTCTTGGGTATAACTTTGGACAGTAAACTTTCGTTTTTACCGCATATTACGGACTTGCGAAAAAGATGTGAAAAGTCTATGAATATTTTAAAAGTTCTTTCTAGTACTTCTTGGGGTGCAGATAGACAGTCCCTTTTGAAGGTTTATCGTGCACTCATTCGCTCGAAACTTGATTATGGTTGTGTAGTTTATGGTTCCGCTAGGAAATCCGTGCTAGAAAAACTGAACTTCGTTCATCACTCTGCTCTACGCCTTTGCTCGGGAGCGTTCAGAACCTCCCCTGTTAAAAGTTTATACGTAGACTGCTACGATGAACCTCTTAATCTAAGACGAAAATTTTTATCCCTTTGTTATTTTTTTAAAATTTCATCCATTGCACATCATCCTGTAAATAATCATAATTTTAATCATTATCTTAAGCGCTTATATTCAGCTAGGCCTTCTTGTATCCTCCCTTTTCATCAGAGGATCAAAAATACTATGGACGAAATTGGGTTTTTTAACTGTGATATTTTAAGAACTGACAATTTTATATGTCCTTGGAATGTTTCCGATTTTACCTTTCTTAATCCTTTTAAAAATTTTGACAAAGGGTTTACCCCTGATATCATTTACTATCAATTTTTTAATGACCATAGAGAAATGTACTCTACTTTTATCCCTATTTATACTGACGGCTCTAAACAAGGCAATTTTGTGGGCTGCGCTTTTATAATTGAGGATAATGTGTATAGTTATCGACTGCATTCTGCACTATCTATTTACACAGCAGAAATTTTAGCCATTTTTAAAGGCTTGGAAGAACTGTCGCATCGTCAGAATGGCAATTTTATTTTTTACTCTGACTCAAAAAGCGTTTTACAATCTCTTTCTACTCCAAGGTACGACAGTCATCCTCTAATATTTGAGGTCCTCAACCTTATCAAAAATCTAAAATCTATGGGCTTTACAATTCTTTTCAGCTGGGTTCCGTCCCATGTGGGAATCAAAGGAAATGAAGATGCTGACAAAGCAGCAAAATCTGCTACTCAAATCTGTGATATGCCTTTGCCTTTTAGTGATTTAAAAAAATACATAAAAGATCTCTTGTATAAGAAATGGCAGATTTCTTGGGACGAAGAGACAAATAATAAATTGCGTACAATTAAGCCAGACATTGAAAACTGGAGTAATTTGCCATCTAGAAGAGAGGATGTTATTCTTACTCGCCTAAGGATTGGTCACTCGCGTTTTACACATCGACACCTTTTACTCGGAGAATCTGCTCCAATTTGTGATCAATGTAATGTGGTCATCTCCGTAAAACATATCCTCATTGATTGTCCCCGGTTTACAAATCATCGTATTCATTATTTTAATTCGCCATCTATCAATATTAAAGATATTTTAAATAACTCACCTCATCCTAATCTCTTCCCGTTTTTAAAACACATTGGTTTTTACTGTCACATCTGAATTTTACATCTCATCGCTGTTTTATACTTTGGGTTTTATGTATCTTTTCTACACTGGTTTTGTATTTTTTTAACATGTTTGATTTTATCTTCTGTTACTCCTTTATAGCTGTTCTGTATATTTCTTCGTAGTTTTAAGTTAACTATTTGTTTGGCGCAATATGTCCCATGAGGACTCAGTGCCATAAAACCCCATTCAACCAACCAACCAACTGCGCCACTCCTAATCCTAATATAGCCCGCTACGTTACTGGAAAAGCTAACTGGGGAAGTTCCAGAAGCTGGCTGTCATCTCAAGTGATATGGTTGAGGACTCTTCTATCGAAAAGGTGGTTCAAAACGTGACTGAAACGATTATATGTGCAGCTGATAATGCCATTCCGAAATCTTCTGGTCACTGTCGGAAACAAACTAAACCATGGTGGAACGATGACTGCCGTGCTGCCTATAAAATCCAGAGAAAGGCTTGGAGTATCTTTAAAAGGTATCCAACTTCTGAAAATCTATCCAACTATAAAAAATGTAGAGCTGTATTTAGGCGTATCATGCGAAATAGCCAAAAAGACTCATGGATTAAAATATATAAGTAGCATCTCTTCTAAAATCAGCAGTAAACAGTTATGGGATAAAGTTAAACGTGCCTCCGGACATTTCCTCAATAACCAAATTAACATTCTCCAGTATAAAAATACTATCTCTTCCGTAAAAGATATTGCAAATACAATAGCATCAGTCTTTAGTGATATTTGTTCAGGCAATAGTTACCAGTCCCCTTTCAATAAAATCAAATCAGGTACTGAGAGAAAGCCTTTAAATTTTAAAACCAAAACTCGTTTTCCCTATAATAGCAATTTCACTTTATACGAATTAAACGAATCTTTGCGTAACACCCACAATTCAGCTACCGGCCCTGACAGTATTTCTTATGCCATGCTTAAAAACCTCTCTCCGGATTCTCTAAATAACCTGCTTCACTTATATAATAGAATTTGGCAAGAACATACCTTTCCATCTTCCTGGAGAACGGCCACCATCATTCCTATCTTGAAACCCAACAAAGATCCACAAAACCCACTAAACTACCGCCCCATCGCTCTCACTAACTGCTTGTGCAAGATCTTAGAAAAAATGGTAAATGCTCGTCTCGTTTTCTATCTGGAAAGTAATCGTCTATTGTCTCCCTTTCAAAGTGGGTTTCGCCGTGGCAGATCCACAATTGATAATATCGTTGACTTAGAGAGCAGAATTCGCAACGCTTTCGTTAAAAAACATCATCTTGTTTCAATTTTTATCGACATTGAGAAAGCATATGACCGTACGTGGAGGTACGGCATATTGCAGAACCTTGACAACTTTGACTTAAGGGGTAACCTGCCAATTTTTATCTAAAAGTTTTTGCATCTCCGGGAGTTTAAGGTCCGGATTGGAAATGTGTTTTCAGATGTTTTTATTCAGGAGGAAGGTGTGCCACAAGGTAGTGTACTGGGTGTCACACTTTTTAATGTCGCCATTGATGGTATTTTAAAACAAATTCCACCCTCTGTTAAAGGAAATCTTTATGTTGATGACCTGCATATTTGTTGTGAAGTAGCGGATATGCGTTTTGTTGTCAGGCAACTCCAAGCTGCAGTCAACAAGATACTTAACTGGTCCAACGAGAGAGGTTTCGCTATTTCCAACACCAAAACATCATGCATTCACTTTACCCGAAAGCGTGGTCTCCAACCAGATCCGGAAATTTATATCTGAGGGAATTCTATAAATGTATTGAGTCAAGCAAAATTCTTGGGCATAACCTTCGACCGCAAACTTTCTTTTCTACCTCATGTTATGGACTTGCGGAAAAGATGTGAGAAATCTCTCAATATTTTAAAAGTTCTCTCGAGCACCTTTTGGGGTGCAGATAGACAGTCCCTTTTGAAAGTCTATCGTGCACTCATTCGCTCGAAACTTGATTATGGTTGTGTGGTCTATGGTTCTGCTAGAAAATCCGTCCTAGAAAAACTAAACTTTGTTCATCACTCTGCTCTACGCCTTTGCTCGGGAGCGTTCAGAACCTCCCCTGTTAAAAGTTTGTACGTAGACTGCTACGATGAACCTCTTAATCTAAGACGAAAACTTTCATCTCTTTGTTATTTTTTTTAAATTTCATCCACTGCTCATCACCCTGTAAAAAATCATACTTTTAATCATTGTCTCATGCGGTTGTACTCCGCTAGGCCTTCTTTTATTATCCCATTTCATCAGAGGATGGAAAATACTTTAGACGAAATCGGCTTTTATAACTGTGGAATTTTAAGAACTGATAATTTTAAACCTCCTTGGAATTCTTCCAATTTTACCTTTCTTAATCCTTTTAATAAATTTGACAAAGGGTTTACCCCTGATATCATTTACTACCAAATTTTTAAACACCATAGACAAATGCATTCTACCTTTACCCCTGTTTTTACGGACGGCTCTAAACAAGGCGATTTTGTGGGTTGTGCTTTTGTTATATAGGACAATGTATATAGTTTTAAATTGCATGCCGCCTTTTCTATTTACTCCGCAGAAATTTTAGCCATTCTTAAAGGCTTGGGAGAGATAGCACGTCGTGAGAAAGGTAACTATATATTTTATTCAGACTCAAAAAGCGTTTTAGAATCTCTCTCATCACCCACATATAAAAGTCACCCTCTAATATTCCAGGTCCTCGACCTCATTGATAGCCTGAAATCCGTGGGTTTCTCCATTCTTTTCAGCTGGATTCCATCCCATGTGGGAATTAAAGGTAATGAGGATGCTGATAAAGCTGCAAAAACTGCTAGTAACTTTTTGGATATGTCTTTTCCCCTTTGTGATGTAAAAATATACATAAAAAATCTGTTGTATAAGAAGTGGCAGAGCTCTTGGGATGAAGAGACTGATAATAAATTGCATACAATTAAACCAAACGTTGAAAATTGGAGTACTTTGCCATCTAGGAGACATGATGTTATTCTCACTCGCCTTCGGATTGGTCATGCACGTTTTACTCATCGTCATTTGTTACTCGGAGAATCTGCTCCAGTTTGCAATCACTGCAATACAGCAATCTCCGTAAAGCATGTCCTCATTGATTGTCCCCGTTTTAAAAAACATCGTGTTCATTATTTTAACTCTTCATCTATTCTCATTAAAGATATTTTAAATAATCCACCTCATCGTAATCTATTCCTGTTTTTAAAAGACATCGGTTTTTACCCTCACATCTGAATTTTATATCTCATCGCTGGTTTTTACTTTTGATCTTATTTATCTCCTCTACACTGCTTTTGCATTTTAGCTTGTTCCTTTTATCTATTTATATGTTCCTTTTATCATCCTTTTATAGCTGTTTGTTTTGGTCATTGTAGAATGATTTTTAACTATTTGTTTGGCACAGTATGTCCCACGAGGACTCAGTGCCATTAAACTCCATACAACCAACCAACCAACCAACTGATTTTTTCTTCATTTTTGTCGTTTGTCTTTTTTTTTTTTTTTTTTTTTTTTTTTTAACTCTTGTGCATCTTTTTTATCTTACTTGTTATAGTGTGGTTTATATTTTACGATTGTATCTTGTACTTTTTTACATTTCTACTTTTTACTTTTTTACATTGTCCTTCTACGGTACCCTTCGGTTTGGCACAATATATTCCAATTGGGATTCAGTGCCAATAAATTCAAATCATCTATCCATCCATCCATCCATCTGCATAACCTATGCAGGTGAGACCAAGGAAATCAATGTTGTTAAGTAATTCGTCAACCACAAGGCTCCACAGGAGAGGTGATAAAACTCCCCCCTGCGGACAGCCTTTGCAGTTGGTAACCTTAACAGTGTCATCCAGCAGTGTTGCCTGGACCAGTCTGATAGTAAGCAGACTATTGATCCAGTTGCACACAAGAGGATTGACATTTCTGCGAATTAACGCATTAAGAATGACGTTGGTATGTACCCTGTCAAAAGCATCCTCAATGTCGAGAAAAGCAGCAAGTGCCATTTCCTTACCATTTACGGCACCGTCTATAGTTGTAACCAGCTCATAGAGGGCCGTATTGGTAGACCTACCAGGCGTGTATGCATGCTGGTGGCTAAAGGGAGGGAAGGCACATAGGGCCTTATCCCTAATATGCCTATCAATTAGTTTCTCTAGAGTTTTTAAGAGAGAAGAAATTAGGCTAATTGGCCTAAAGGCCTTGGCATCATCATATGAGGGCTTAACTGGCTTAGGTATAAATATCAATTTACTCATGCGCCGAGCAACAGGTATATAACCATATACCAAGCGGGACCTAAAGATCCTGCACAGAGAGGGCTATTTATTCATCTGTTGGAGAAGTGCCCACTATAAAAAAAATGTGCTAGAGGAAAGTTGCCACACGTGAGAACAAATTGCGATTTCAACAAAAACCATGGAGTTAGCATTGTGCCGTACGTACGTGGCCTCCTAAATGGCCTAGTAGCACCCTAAGCAGTAGCTTTATTGCCGTACATGTTAGTCATTCATACTTCTCTTTGATAGAATGAATTCTAAAGGTAATTTTTATAATAGTGAAATAATATTGAATTTCATATTTGTAGATGCTGTGAACTCTTTGTCAAAGCGTTAATGTTAATATTTTGAGGAATATAACATGACTCTAGCGGTATTAATTATAACTAAAGTGTCGACAAACTGGCAAAATAATGAATCTATGGTAAAGGATTAAAATCTACACACATTGTACTAATTTGTAAACAAACTCTGTGCTTTGTGTTAGCAGAGGTTGGGTATTTGAAATGCCGGCTAGTGTGAGATCTGATAAACAAGCATTATAATTTCATGAGTTATGCATCGTCGGAATATAACTAAAACTGAACCTGTAGAAAATGTATGAAAAGCCCAATTATTTATTTTCATTAATGCTATTATTGTCTTTTATTCGCTTTAATTTTATTTATAGGAACCTTCTGATGTCGAAACGGAAGAGAATGGAGGAGATTTAGCTGTAAGAAGGGATGTACATGTATGCGAGCGAATATGGATACGTCTTTCCTTCATGAAATACGTATTTTTAATTCTAATAATACCTCCTATTTTAAATTATGCCGCACTGAAGAGAGAACGTGTTGCACTTCTATCTGTACAAGGTATGCTGCTTTCAACTATTGATTAGTTTTTATGCTTTATCTTTTTAAAGACAAATAATTGTACGTATGTGCTTTAAATATATATATCCATATTTCTTCTGTGGGGTACTGAAGAGTCAAATCTGCTTGGAAACTGACATTTAATGGGTAGATTTAATTTAGACTTCAACATATTTAATTAATTTAAATCACTTCATCTCTTTACACACACTGAGTTAATGCCAGATACGATGAAATAAAACTTACTTTTTACAATTGTTATGGTGTTGCCCACATTAATATTTTAATGCCCTCTCTCAATTTTAAGTTGCTTCACAAACTTAAAATTGTTTTTCATTATAACAGAAATCTTGTTATTTAAACAATATTTAAAGTTAAGTCAAAAGCAAAATCATAATCTATTACAGTGCAAGTTCTCTTCTAAAAATATAAAATGTAGTTTTGCTCTGAGCTGTGGTCATTATATCTGCTATGTTTTTATTTGTGTCTCTATACTTCAATTCATTTCTTCATAATAATATCATTAATGAAATGAAATTTGTGAGTCCAATATGTTTCCACCTCTTCATATTTTCAAAATGATGCATCCTTCGTATAACACTCTGATTATCTATTATTAACCCTCAGAGTGGAACACACCGGTTGAAAAAAGTCTCCAAAAAATACGCTAAAGCTTTATTGTGTCAGTGACCAAAGTGTTCTATGATTTTTTACTTCACCCTTTGCCCCACCCTCGTTATTGTCCCTTTACTTCCGGTTATAAATAGATATATAAATAGACATTATTGATTGTTAATTTTTAATACACATAAAGCTGGTTAATTTTTAATACACATAAAGCTGGTCAATTCTCGAAGATCATCACATAAGAAATAATGTATTCTAAAAGTACGAATAAAAAATTTTTTTGAGAATTATTTATATTTTTTTACTAAAGTCATCCAAGATATTTCAGTGGTGCAATTAGAGATATATATATTACCGCAAACGAAATACTTCGAAATAGAGATTGACAAGGCCATGTGAAGCTATTAGCTTCTTTGTTCCTCAGAGAGTAGGGGTGCATCCCTCAATAAATGTCAGTCAAAGAGGGGTGAAGTTCCTAAACAATCGACCTGACCCTCCTACCTAATAATTTCATGGGGAAAACACTGTCAGAAATGTACAATACATCTATTTTTGGAATGTTTTTGGAGGTCGAAAATTGTCTATGACAGCTGACGGAATTGTACGTGCAAACCGCTTAGAGGGTTAAAGTGAACTGCTTTGTGAATTTTTAATGGATTCTTTTGATAGATACCAATTCACTTATTTATAATTGATAATATGTTTATTAAAAATCATGTTATTCTTTTTTTTTATGTTTAATATTTTACTTCTTGCAGGAGAACTCGTGGATATGGGATGGGGACAGAAAATGTTTATCAGATGTTTAGGAGATGGCTTACCCACTGGTATAAATTCTTATCCATACAATAAGTTTAATTTAGTAAATATAAAAACCATATGTATAATGTGTTACGTTTTCTGCTAAGATAATTTTATGTTTTAAATGTCAAATCTTCAGAGTTACCAACGATTCCGGATTCTGCGGAATTATTCCGCATTCTAGCTAATGATTACGGAATTACGGACGTTGCTTCAAAAATTATGGAAAAATAGAAAATTTTGTTATCAAAAGAATTTTAACAAGGAACAGTTAGCTTCTAGAAAAAAATGTACAATGTTGGCCCTAAACCAAAATACTGAGATTTCTTATTAAAATTTTGGGAAAATTCACTTTGCTTCTTTTAAATAATTTCTGCTTTATGGTTATTTTGTGTATATGAACTATGTTTGTCTACAAATTTGCATTTTTATGGTAAGTCTGCATTTCTTCAATCAAGAAGTGTCCAGTATTTTTTTTTTTTTTTTTTAATTTCTATTTTTATGAAAATGTTTTCAAATTTTGATATTTTTGTAAAAGTTTGTTTACTAAAACACTTTTGAACATATTTTTGTTAAGGGTCCATTTTTTTTTTTTTTTCATATTGATTTTTTCGGAAGAGTCCAAAAGTGGACTCAGTTTTTTCTTTGAACAGACCCCTGTATATGTATTACTAAGTTTCGTGAAAGTTAAAATTGAAAATTATTTGCTAAGTTTTAAATTCTTAATTTTGAAAATTATATATTTTTCATCTGGTGCACTGTAAATTGCTATGGTGAAAAGTAATGGGGAGAGGGGGGTGGGTAGGTTCATCAATACTGATTCTTGATTCCATTGGTTGGAGGTTGGCAACCCTGAATCTTAAATTTCACTCTCTTAAGCCTTACTTTATATTTCATAAAAACATATTTATTAATATATTTAAAATGGCATTTCATTATACTTATCAGACATAACAAAAAAATTCCAATCTTCAGATTTTAATTTAAATACTCATTTTGACAAGTTTAAATGTGATGTCTGTACATTCATATAAGAAATTTAAATATCCATTTTGACTATTCCTGAATGCATTTTTAATAGTTTCATTATACATTATTCCCACGAACCTTAAAAGTCCTTAAGAACTCCTTATTAACTTTTGCTTGTTTACCTTCATGTTTTTTCCTTCATCCTTATGCTGTCTTACTCTTTTGTCTGGCGCAGTATGTCCTTAGTTGATTTTGTGCCATAAAACCTTAAACCAACCAACCAACCTTAAAAACTCCTTCATTTTAGCTTTCATTTTTAAGGGCCCTTAAAACTACTTAATTTTTGTCGAACATTCTTAAAAACTCCTTAAATTTTAAATTGGAACGTGATCAGGGTTGGCATGATTTAAATCAGTTGATTTAAATCATGATTTAAATCTTGATTTAAATCAGTTGATTTTTTTAAAAAAAATCATTGATTTAAATCATTTTTTTTCACTTCTTTTAAAACGTATATTCTAAAGACAGGAGAACTGGGAATCAGTCAGCACAGTAATACCACTAAGTCAATAAGTGTAAATAGATAGCATGTGCTTTCCAAGAATTTATGGGTTGTTATCAGAAAATATGGAGTAGGGGTAGGTGCAACAACTAATTATGACTAGTGAAATTCATTTTATGTCATGGGAAGTAAAGGGAGTATTACAGAACTTGAAATCCGGTTTGTCAACCAAATAATAATAGCCGTGGCTTCGTCTGTTGGAATGGAAAGACAGTTTTCTTCTTTTGGTATTGTTCATTCTAGCCTTCGTAACCCATTAGGAGTGGATAAAGCATCAAAGCGAGTGTTTTTATTGAAACAATTAAATCCATAATTTGGTACTTAAAAAAATATTAAAATAATTGTGATTTGTTTTTTTAAATAAATAGTTTGTGTTAAAAGAATATTTAATTTGTTCTTTTAATTGACATTTTATTGAGTTTGCACTATCCAATTACAAAATAATAGAATGTATTTAGATTAAAATTTATATATTTAAGTTTAGGTAATCAGTGTGCAGAATATACTAGATAGATAAGATGTTACTTCTTATAACAAACTATTCTGTGTATATTGCAAAAACATAAAAACAACAATTAAAATTAATATTCTGAAAAAAATAAAAAAAATCTGATTTTTTTGATTTTTTAAAAAAAAATCATGATTTTTTTCCAACAATGAACATGATTAATTTCTTCATCGACATGATATGCAGCTTTCACATGATTTTCTACCAGTTTTTTTCTTACTTGATTATTTGACAAATAATATTTCGCATACTGAAAAGGTTTAAAGTATAAAATCAGCTGCCCTTTCCTGGTAACTAACAGTCCTGCAGATTTTAACTAAATGAAGCATGGAGGTTGGGGGGGGGGTTGTAGATATTTCAGTTACTTATGGAAGTTTAATTTTCCTTACATTGGATGTAATATGAAAGTCTAAAACTTTCCTTCCTTCCCAGGCAATGTCAGGTATAATCAGCTAGTACATGCATACATATATATACGAGTCATTTTTGAACTCTCAGAAAGTTATGTTTACAATATTGTATTTTATTCACAATTTATTTTTAGTTTGATCTCTCAAAAAAACGATGTACATTTTTCAAAATTAATTTTTGTCAAATAGATTTTTCTTATATTAATTTTTTAGGCATTTTTAAATACTTAATTCTAAAATATTGTAGGGCATTTATTAAACATGTCTTATCTGGTTCATAATCTTAAAATATGATCTTTTGCAAATAGGGTTTATGTTGTTGTGCTGTGTAGGTCCTTATAAAAAGTTACTTTGGTCCTTGTTCTGGAAAAAAAGTGGGAACCCTGTTATAGCATCTGTACATATGTATATACTTAACACAAATACTTCAAAACAATTAGCCATAGAATAATGAAATTTTGTATTTAGAAATGTAACATCTAGTTGTATGCTTCCTTTTTTTGATTACAATGTACTCTGTATAAGGGGTAATCCAATATAACTGATGTTAACCCCTTCCGGTAAAATGACGAGTCTAGCTCGTCATTGGTTTTTCATTCCATACCACACAATGACGAGCTACACTCGTCATGCGACTAAAGTTAATGTTAAATATGATAATTAATTTAGTTTATAATTTCTAGTATACTGAATTTAGCACAACTTTTGTTACTTGTGGAAATACCAGGTCACTATTACATATTGTTTATTTAGAATTTCTTGGTACAAGTCACTGCCAAATTGATGAGTCAGAATAAAAGAAAACCTACTAAGAAATTCTGTGTGTGTTACAAGAATCAAATTAAAAGTGAGACTACATGGCGGTGTAAACAATTAAGAATTCCTTTGCACTTTGTTTTGAAAAGTACCACTAGCTTGAAAACTATTATCTGTATACCTTATTAATGTTTTGCTCTGATATTTTCTTAATTATACCTTTTCTGATATTATTTAACACTATGTAAAAGGTGGATTTTAATTAGGAATATGTAAGAATTGTAAAATGAAACAAGTTTTTTAAATAAAAAATAAATGGTTATTTCACGTACAGTTTTTCATTATTAAATCGTACCGGAAGGGGTTTATAATACCAGGAAATGCTTGAAGTATAAAACAGTTCAGTAGAAAGAAATTGGGGTATCCACAAATAGTTGCCAAAATACTTTTAAAGTTCCTTGAAATATCTCTTATTTGCTGAGATTAATTTTGAATTTTTACTATTTTGTTGCTTCTTGTTGTGGAATAAAGGAAATTTTGTAATTGTGAAAAATTTCAGTCTGTATTGAAATATCTATCATAAAAAAATGGTATAATATATATATTAATGTTGTTAGATTAATCAATATTAATGCTTTTGGATTCTGCCAGATGGCAGTACTTGAGCTCTACCCAGATAACATCTTTACCTTTAGAAATAAAATTAACTTTTAATCTTTAAGAAAATATACAAATTATAATAGTGTATATAGTCCGACAAAACCTGGGTGACTAGAAAATGCCCATGGCAACTTGCTTTTGAAATTGAACTGCTTACTCGACATTTTGCTGATTGCCTTGTTATCAATGAAGATGATATTTCTAAAACTGATGAATGGTATGCATTCAATGTTCTTGGGAAAATTTATCACTTAACTCTATTTTAGAAAGGTGTATTTTGATGGACAGATTTCCACATTTCACAAATCTTCTTTCAGTTGTACTGACCCTTCCTGTTTCAACATCTTCCTGTGAAAGAGACTTCAGTACAATGAATGTCATTAAAAACAAACTACATTCAAATTTTAGGAGAGAATATTTAAATAGCCTAATGTTTATATACTTAAATGGACCATCTTTGCAGGAATTCAATCCTGAGTAGTCAGTTGATAGATGGTATTTCAAAGCTAAAACTCAAAGACACTGTTAATGTTAATTTCTTTTAAGATTTATAGTTACATTACCTGATATAATTTTCCGTTGCATAAACTAATCAAATAAAGATTGTCCTTGTCATGTTGTAGAAAAAACCCTTTTTGATTATGAGTGACCCATGTTTCATTCTGCAGGGAATGTGTTAAAGTCATTAAGTTGAAGAAAGAACTTGTGCCATGGGCTTCTAAGATTTTACAACTTTTGTCAGTCTCTGATGATGCATTATACAGTCAAAATAAAAAGAATATGTATAAATTAATAGGCTTACAAAGAAATCCACATTAGATTGGTTGTTATCTTTTCTCATTTAACATATTAAATACTCTTATAAATTTATAAAGCAGATTAATCACTGAAGAAATTATGTATTATCTTTTAAGGTATCTGTCTACATTGAAAACGTCATTTTTTGCCACAAATCATAATTTTTATTTCTCTGTTGTAAAATCTTAACTTTTAGGCTTCTAAATCTGTTTTTGGTTTGTTTCTACAGCATTTTAAAGAAAAGTTACAACTGTTTAAATATCAGTGACAGCTGTCAAAATAAAACTGAAGTAGCAACATCAGAACCAGAAGTTGTGAATTTAAAGCCTTTTAAACAGCATTTTTTGGGCAAAACTTTTTAAATATTCATCACGATTTGTTTAAACATTTTTCTAGTATTTTTAATGATTAGCAACTTGGCATTAGAAATTTTCGAAGCAAGAAAGTGTGGGGAATTTTAAACATGTATTTTAATTTTTTACAGTTAAAGTTGCTTCCATAAACTTCAAATGCGTTTTTCTCAGGACAATATTTTGTTGAAAATTATTATGAATGCTTTTGATAGTATTTACTAGTGAATGACCTAAAAGCTTTAAATTTCGATGATTTTTAATGACGTTACACTCAGTTAGATATAAAGGTAATGAAAATTCATTAAAAATTCAATGTGTGTTGTTTTGAAGGACCCAAATTTTTTACTAAATGTAAATTAAGCAAAAATTTTAGGTGATTCACTAGTTCAGTGTATAAGAAATGTGTTGCATCAAAAGATATTGAAATAATTTATTAAAATTTTGACCTTTTAAAAAAAGACCAGATTTTTTTTTTAGAAATTTTATAAACTTTTCCAGGAATGAATTTTTTAAGTGCAATTCTCTATGAAAATATAAAAAATAAATCTAAAAATGTAAAAACATAAACTAGTTTCTACATTTAAAGAAAAAAGTTCTCCGAATATAGACAGATACCTTAAACAATGTGGCTATTACTGAAATAAATCAAGCAGTCTGATTATATCTCAGATAATGCTATTTATATTATCTGAATATTTATAGGCTAATGATTTATGAATTTTTGGATTTATCATTTTCTTTAGTTATTCTTGATGCTCCTACTGGGGGAACATCTGATTACTGGTACTTAGTACAAACCAAATTAGCGAAGTTAACAAGGGTTTGTATATTTCTTTTCTTAACTTCATCTGTGTAATTACTTTCATTTTGTTCTTTCAAAATTTAAAATTTTTTTTTTAAACTTAATATTTTTAGGTTTGTGTATATGACCGAGCTGGTTTAGGATTTAGTGAGCTACCTTTTGTTGTAAGTAATATAAATTGTAGTCCAAAACTGAGTCCTTTTTTTATCTATTCAGATTTTGTCATCAAGTTCTGTGACCATACTATGCATGTGTGTATTAGAAAAATGCCTTTAAAAGTTATTAAATATAAAATAGTCTTGCATTATCATCCTAAATTCATTAATTATTAGGATCATGATTGAGAATTTTATTTTCAGTGATTGCAATTACTGATTTATATTATTATAAATTTATTTTTTAAGGATTAAGAATTAGTACAGCTTTAAGACCTAGTAATATATTAATGCTATGTTAGATATATTTTTCTTGTAGAATCATATTTTATTTAAATCTGTTTTTTTTATAAACCAGGCTATTTAAAAAAAAATCTAGTTAAAATTAGTACTAATAGTCCGGAATATTTATTCTTACTTGTATTTGGTATTTGTCAAAACATTCAAAGGTATATATCAGAAAATTAAATGTATTTGATGGACTGTATTTCATAATTTATTCATTTCATAATATTCATTGTATCTAGTTAGTAGACAGTTATTTTGTTAAAATTGTATTTAAACTTTTTAAGACATTTCAAAGACTTCTATTTTATTATGCACAAAGAAGGTACATAATAGTCTAATGCATCAATACAGATGTAGATGTGTTGCATTATAACATGCAGAGTTGTGCAATTTAAATCAGCCCAATTTAAATCATGATTTAAATCAGTTGATTTTTAAAAAAATCATTGATTTAAATCAATTTTTAAAGATTGAATTTTTAAAAGAAAGCTGTTAGTAATAAGCACAATAAAAAAGTATTGACAACCCAGAGTTGCTCCCAGATGGTTTCAGAAGGCTGCTGCACCCTGCCTGTGTCTTTGTATTATTAAAATGGCACCCTGCCTGCTATTCATTTCTTCTCCCCTATCTCTTTTTCTCTCAGTCAAATGTTTTCGTCTTTTGTATTAAAAAATTACTGGCACAGTAAAAATTTCATTATCATACCTTAAAAAGAATGCCCTGACTTTTTAAAGTGCTTCTAAAAAATAAAAACAAATGCACCCAAAAATATAATAAGTATTATCCCCCCCCTGCTTTTACTTATTTTTATGAACTTGGGAATAATTCTGGAATTCTGAAATGACAAAGCAGCTAAACTTGTTAACATTTAACCACTGTCACAATAAAATGTTGGTTGTAAGATTTTCATAAAAAATAATATTGTGATTACTTAGCCCTTAGTCTACCCTCATCTTTCTAATTATTCTATGGTTGAAGGAGTAAAATGCATCTTTCATTTAAATTATGATATAGATTATTAAAACAAGCAAAAAACCCTATATTGCAAGTAATTTTCTATTGATTTATGAATTATTCTTTTATATTATATTATATATATTTATTTTAGTTATATGTATTTTTAATCATATATAAAAAAAGAATTGTTTTAGATGTCTAACATGAAAAATTTAATTTGCTGGTATCAAATATTATACTTAAAGATATTTAAATTTAAAAAATTCTATTTAAATAAAAAAAATCTGACTTAAAAAAAATTGTAATTTTTATCAACCCTGATAACATGCTTTCATGTTCTGTTGCATATGAAGTAGGTGAGGCATAAGAGGTACAGCAGTATTAAATATGATAGTTTGGCAACAAAAGATTAAACATTTCTGTGTGTTATAAAAATGAAAGTAAGTATATCTTAAACAGAATATAAATATGATGTATAAGACAAATTTAATTTAAAAAACTGTATTGGTATTCTTATTTCCTTGTAAAAAAAAAAAAGTATTGTAACCACAAAAACTTTCAATCTTTAGATTTCAACAAGATTCAACTTTAAATATTCAATTCAACTATCTCTGGACACGTATTGAATAGTCTCATTGTGACATCTACATATGTCTCACATAACTCAATGACTATGAGTAGAATGTTGAAATTTTGTATTTAGGATTGTTATAGCATCTAATTGTGTACCTCTCTCTCTCTTTTTTTTTTTTTTTTTTTTTTTTTTTTTTTTTTTTTTTTGTAATCTGCACTTTATAAAGGGAAAAATCTCAATATTCTGTTCTTCAACAAACTAATTTTTAATAACATTTTAAAATGAAGAGTTTGTTTTATATTTAGCTGTATGCTTGTATAGGAAACAGATACAGTTATAGTGTGTCACAGATAGATTTGCTTGAATTTTATCTAAGAGTTACTTTTTAAATTTATCTTTTGCTTCAACTTCAATAAATGGTTTACCAAAATATTTCTTATGAATGTTTAGATTTTTTTTCCAATTTCTACATTTCTTTATAGAATGATATTAGTCAAAAACAGAAGAGTGATAACAGGAAATTTGTATCTCAAGTCGCAACTTTAGAACAGTGAGTGAATATGCTATTAATCTGTCTGGAATAATTAATATTCTTTTTATAACACTCAATATTAGTGATATTTCTTTGCCATAAATAATTTTATGTATATCAATATTTGGTTTTATTTCCTACATAATATCATAATATATTAGATTGGGAAAAAAATATGGAGACAGTATGTTTATATATATATATATCTTATAAATATGTGCGTATATATGAATATAGATATATAAAAATATTGTAACTGGAGAAATCCTATATTAAGTGCTTCGTTTAAATTGCTATCTTGTAATTAACTAATTTTTAGAAGCTTTTTTATAACATCACATGTTTTGTTTGTATGCAATTATAAGAATATTACAATTATTTTGTGTGTACAATTTATTGGTTATGTATTTATATAAATTTTTCAGGATGACTTGTGATTTACATCATCTAGTGACAGTTGCTAAACCACTCACACGTCCATTTATCCTTGTTGGTTCTGAAATTGGTGCTCTTATTGCCAGACATTATGCACTGACATATCCTGAGTATGTAAACTTTCTTTGACTTTAGTTATCTAATATATTAAATTTGAAAATGCTGAACAAATTTATCTGGGGGCTATTTTACCATCAAACAAAACTAGTGTTATGCTAGTCACACATAAAAGAATAACAAAAGTTATTCATTAGGCATGTTATTTATACTACAAGGCCTTTTTTTAAGTAAGTACTGTTTTGAATTTAAAAACCCATAAGTGTTTTTCTTTTTATCATTTTTATTTAGTTTTACATGAAACTTTTCTACTATTATCTATCAAGGTACTTTTCATAACATAAAACTAACTTTTGAAATATATTGATCCTTTAGAAATCTGCCCTCTGACCACACGCTGACTAAATGTTTAGTTTTGTACGTCTCAATGAACATTTTTAGTTGGAAAAGGATCTTTTGGAAATTTATCTTCAATAATCTAAGCATGATATTGTTGTAATGTACTTATAACACTAACACCAGTGTTCGTTTACAAAGGGGAAACACAGTAAAAATATAATACCTTATATTTGGACTAAAGCATTTATTCTGTACACTATTTACAAATTGCTACATCACTTAATTTCCATATAGCATAACCAGCAATTATTTGGATTTTATATTCATCCATACGTGATAATTACAATTCTCTTTTGTTATACGTTATTCCTTAATCAAAATATTGAATTACTGAGGCCTAAATAACAGTCATGAATGTTAAATCTGTTTACCTCTAGACATTACAGGATAGTAGGCTGGGACTTTCACCAGGCTGTACGACGATGCTGTTCTTCGGGCATAAAGAGCATCGGTACTGGTGTAGCAACCGTTATAATGCTGTACATCTATGTTGGCATGTGGGTTCGGGACTCAATTGCTGGTCTGGGCTCTCTGTCCAGCAACTCTTCAATCCCAACCTAGTCTCCTCTTTCTTCACCGCATGTTGGTATTTCTGGAAATGAGCGAGCAAATAAAGCTGCCAGGTCAGCTATAAATCTTCTCCACTTTCACTTACCGTACCCTGACATAAAGAAGTATGTGATAAATTTAGCAAGGAAAAAATGGCAATATACTTGGAACCAACAAATTAACAACAAACTTTATGCTGTAAAACCTGAACTATCACTCTGGCCTTCAGTACCCTCCAGGAAGCATGACGTCATTCTTACTCATCTTCGTATAGGGCATACTCGCTTTACCCATCGTCACCTATTGCTCGAGGAACCTGCCCCTGTTTGCAAACTTTGTAAAATACCTGTGACTGTAAAACACATTCTAACAGAGTGTCCAAGTTTTTACAGCCATCATGTTTATCATTGTAAATCTCATTCTATATCCCTAAGTTCATTACTTCACGATCCACCTCATGTGAATCTTTTTAACTTTTAAAAGATATTGGATTTTATGCATATATTCACGGTCATTAACTCATCGCTTTTATTTATACACTGTCATTACATATTTTTACTATTATCTTCTGACATTCTTTTAGCCTTGCTGTTTTTAACATGTTGTTTGTTGTAGTTGTTTAAATCTTAACTACTTGTTTGGCACAATATGTCCCAAGAGGATTCAGTGCCAATAAGCCCTATAAAACCAACCAACCTCTTTCTTCACTCTTTCACAACACATTACCTCGGTTTTAACGCCCCTTTTTTCTTTTGCCAATCGCTTGTTGGTGAAATTTTCCCACATCTGCACCCTCTTCAGGCATATAGGTGGTTCATAATAACCCCTTTTGTGAAAGCTGACATTTTTTGGCCCCTGCCCCTGTAACTCACGGTTATATCTCAGTGACAGCTTGACCGTTATACTTGTGACATTCCATGCTCTATATCTCCTCCCAAGGGGTCGAAATCAACAGCTGCACCTAAATTCTTCTTGGAAATTTCTTCCACAGCTGTGCATGCAAATGCTGACCGTCATGGGAAAGTACCTCGGTACAGATATAATCATTAGATTTAATGATTAAACAGAGTTACCAACGATTCCGGATTCTGCGGAATTATTCCGCATTCTAGCTAATGATTACGGAATTACGGACGTTGCTGCAAAAATTACGGAAAAATAGAAAATTTTGTTATCAAAAGAATTGTTATTAAAAGAATTTTAATAAGGAACAGTTAGCTTCTAGAAAAAAATGTACAATGTTGGCCTTAAACCAAAATACTGAGATTTCTTAATAAAATTATTTTGGGAAAATTCACTTTGCTTCTTTTAAATAATTTCTGCTGTACGGTTATTTTGTGTATATGAACTATGTTTGTCTACAAATTTGCATTTTTATGGTAAGTTTGCATTTCTTCTATCAGGAAGTGTGTCCAGTTTTTTTTTTTTTTTAATTTCTATTTTTATGAAAATGCTTTCAAATTTTGATATTTTTGTAAAAATTTGTTTACTAAAACACTTTTGAACATAGATTTTTTGTTAAGGGTCCATTTTTTTTTTCATATTGATTTTTTCGGAAGAGTCCAAAAGTGGACTCAGTTTTTTCTTTGAACAGACCCCTGTATATGTATTACTAAGCTTCGTGAAGGTTAAAATTGAAAATTATTTGCTAAGTTTTAAATTCTTAATTTTGAAAATTGTATATTTTTCATCTGGTGCACTGTAAATTGCTTAACATTTTTATTTCTATTTTTCGTGTTTTTTTTTATATTTTTTTATGAGATGGTGAAAAGTACTGGGGAGAGGGGGTGGGTAGGTTCATCAATGCTGATTCCTGATTCCATTGGTTGGAGGTTGGCAACCCTGATTAAATTTAAAATCATTAATTTTAACTTTAAAATCATAAATCTTTAAATTTAAAATTAATTCTGAGTACTATACAATAAATCATTTTCTTGTATAATACTCAGAATACTGAACGATCTGAAACAATGCCTAAAAATTTTAATATTTCTTATTAATTGAGTATATTTAAATTCTAACTTCTTGAAAACTGTAGTTATGAATAAATACACTGCTTTATTGTTTTTTGCTTCAGTATGTAAAATTTTAAATTTCACAGCTGGATAGCTTTATTAGCATTAAAATTTTTTTAAAGTTAACCTTAACCCATCCACCGACCACCCTCCTAACCTTTTTCCCTTTCAAAATAGTCACCCTTTTCGTAAATTCCAGACGGAACTTACCATACCATACTAAAGTTGCCGGTTTAAAAGTTGTCAGGCTACTTTTAAGTTATTTTTCCTGCAAGGTAAAGGAGTTCCGTTACGCAAAATTTGTTTCTTTCATTTATTATCGCTTTGCAATATTTTTTTTTCCTCAAAAGTGTGCGATAAGAGTTATACGAGTGCGAACGAGAAGGGGTCGACAGGTCCATTTTCGAACAGGAATTCGCTGTCGAATCCCCGTCGACGCATCCGTTCAGTGGGTTAAGGTACAGGTCAGTATTTAATGTTTTATAATTTGATGATTATAAAAAAAAATTAATGATTAAAAAATAAATCTTTTACTAAGGAAAGTCATCTTTTATTTATTTATTACATGCAAAAGATTTTGCTTCTATCATAAAAATTACTCCAACTTTTTTCCACAACTTGGCAAACTTATCTTCTTTCTTATTTCAATAGACCCTTTTTTTGTTTCCTTTTACATAGAAAACTATTCAAGCTCCTTTATTTTTTAGGTATTCAGATATTATTTTTGCATTCGTTTAAAATTTACATATCTTTTGCAGGGATGTTCATGATATTGTTTTACTTAATCCTTTTGTGGAAGATTTATTTTGGCGCCAAAAAGAGGATTGGAACAGTTTTTGGTAAGAGCAGTTATTTTTTTATTTCTTTTCTTTACTATTGATATTTATTTATTTGCAACAAAATAGCTTAAGGAATTTCTGGTTTAATCATTTGTCTGGACTACTTATTTAAATTTTGTTCAGACCATGACCTTATTACATGAGACATATTTATATAAAACTAGTAGTAAAATTATATATACTGTATATTTCCGAATATAAGCACATCTGTGTATAAGCTAAATAGGCAATTTCCTGCTAAAATCTGTATATATGCTGAAATGAAAATAAAACTTTTGTTTAGTGCAAATATGTCACCAAGCAGCTAAAACAGATGAAATAATTTCCAATCAAATTGCTGTAAAGTAAAATGCTATACCAATGCATTCAATTTTGAGTATCACAGAGGTAGAGGATTGTTCACCTTAAAACAGATACTAGGACATCTCTCGGTACGCTCCAACAGTGGTAAGAAAAGACAAGTTGAATTTTAAATTTTAAGTAGCTTTATGCTGTATTTATTAATGTTATAATTTTATGCAAACTTTTCTTGATTTCTGTTGCAGCGCTCAGTCTGAGAAACATGGTCCTAGACCTTTTGGCCAATGATTTACTTATTAGAGGCCACTAACAATTGTTTTAACTTTGGGAATCCTATCTTAGAGTAGAACTTTTTCATAAATTTAAGAAATTAAAAAGTGCTATTTTAGGAAATTTATTGCTTGCTTCTGGCTAAGGTAGAAGTACATTTTAAACGAGAATAGCCGATCCACTACAGATGTGGTATTGCTATTTTGGTATGATTATTGGAATTAAATTACATTATTTATACCCTTCAATTACAAAGAATGAAATGATTTTTCTAGGAACTTGCAAATGTTACCATCCCTTGAGTCACTTCAACTGTCTGCATACCTTGGAATATCACGCCTTGCTGTTCTTGTGGGTCATTTAAAACCAGATATATCTGGTGATTCCGTGCCCAAAGAGACAGAACACACTCAAGTAAATTTATTTCTTATTTTCCTATATATCATTTCTTAGTTTTAACTAGGATATCTAATTAAATTTTTCATTATTTTATTTCTTAACCAGCTGTTTTATTTATTATCCACCCAGCCTTCGATTTGTGTATATATATATAATTAGTGATCTTTGAAACCACACTTGTAGCATACAAAATTTGGTATTGTAAAATCAATCTTGTGAATGCAGCCTTTTCATAATTTGAGAACAAAAGATTTCAATCTGTTATTTCTGTGACTAACTGAACATGCACATGTGTGATGCACACTGTGTTCGTTTTGATTGATGTCCTGACTGGTCTTCTTTTTTTAATGTTTAATTTCATCTCTCTCAAGAAAAACATTAATTAAAAGTGAGAATGTTTAGAGGTTTGTTAGAGGAATGTTTAGTGGTTTTGTTCCATATATAAAAGGTGCTACCATATTGTAGTAGAGGTATGTCACAGGCGATTTCTACATTATAGTAATGTCAGAAGCCAGAAAGGGGAGTATATGGTACCAAATTCTTACCTTTTGCAACTTCTGATGTCATAACATGAAAGTTGTCTGTAACATATCTCTTCCACAGTATGGTAGCACCCCTTATTTTCTGTTACTATATATCTTTAGGGATTTTAAATAGAATTATGATAACTAAAAAAAGTCTTTATTAGATGGTGCGACTCATTTATTTTTCAAAAAATAGGGACCCAAAATAAAAAACCTGTCTTGACTTCTGATTGCTTATAAGAAAATCCCTTAATAAATGATGAAAAAGTAATACTAAGAATGAGTAAAATTGTGGTAAGATAGTCATAATTAGCTATTTTTAACCATTTTTGTGTACTACTCAGTGTACATTGATAATCTAGTAAACATCTTCATACATTTTTTGATAATCAGTTTAAAAACTTGCATCGAAAATTTGGCATCTCTTATATTTGTTGCATTTCATATTTGTGTGTTGTTTCTACCATATTGTATTGACTTGTCATATTCTTCTTTACAAGCACAGCAGCCCTTTACAGGCCTTGGCTACCTCAACCACATGTTCCCTCCAACGTCTATCATTTACAATTTCCCTCCGATTCCTGATTTTTAAAGTATTTATATCTTTTTCCACACTATCAACCATCTATTTGGTATTCTTTCTTTAGCCCAGGATCCCTCAGGCTTTTTAAATGTTAAGATTATTTTAGGGATTATCCTCTGGGCTTCTCCATACATGGTCAAGCCATCTTAATCGATTACTAAAGATGATTTGTGTAATCTGTGGTTGTCTATAAAGCCTGTACAATTCAAAATTATATCTGGCTCTCCAATGTTCCTCTTCCTGCATTGAACAAAGATAGCTCTGAGGAATTTTCTCTCAAATATATGCAGTGACCATTGTATATCTTTGTTTAGGATCCATGTTTTACTGACATAGAGTAGTAAAACAGATCTTACAAGTGTCTTATAAATTTTTAATTTAGTTTTGTTGTTAATAAGATTCAATTTGAATTGTTTTTTCAGCACAAGATAGCATTTATTAGCCATTATGATTGTTATAATTTTCTTCTTTTTGCTTCTTTTTGCCATTAATAATTGTGCCATGGTATTTAAATTCATTCACTTTTTTAAAGGTGTAGCCATTAATGTACATAGGGTTAGAATAATTTACAACAGAGGATGAGAATGCCTTAAATTTGTTTTAGTCTTCATCAACAGTGTGGCCACATTTTGTGGTGAAGATTTGTGTTGAAAAATTCTGTGGTGTCATATTAGCTGATTTAAATATAAGATTTTGTTCTTTATATACATATTTGTTGAGTTTTTAATTGTTCTGGCTGTGTTATGTATTTTTAAAAATGTTCCTTAATTAACTTACATATTTTATGAGTAAAGCATTAATACCATTAAATAAAAATAACATGAAGTAATGAATTCTACAAAATAATTCTTTACAAAAGATTTCAGTGCTTTTAAATATCTTATCAGTTTAAAGGTTTTTTTTTTATTTTATTTTTTTAAATCTCTAATTTTCATCACTAATTTAACCAAAACAGATTTTAGGATAGCCATAATTTTATGACTGTCTTCTATGCTACATATGTACAATACTTACACATCTAAGGTTAACTACTGACTGAATACTACACAACTAATCATCAGTAATGAAATGTTAAAGAGATCATGTTCATTGTTTTATTTAAGTATTCTGTGATTTTTAGTTATTTTTTTAGTTCCAACTATTTAACAGCCATATTTTTCATTGTAATTGTATGTATATATATACACGTATGTATGTATTCACATATAAATGCATATATATATAATTATATATAATCCTATCATTTAATAAAAGGTTACAAAACAGTCTTCCATCTATTTTAGTTATCTCACATGTGCAATGGAAATCACTTTGGAGCTGTTTTGCATGAATACCATCTGCTCAATACCAGCTTTTCTCAGATGAAGTATGTTTTAATTTCAATTTAGGTATTGAAAATCATTGTTTATAATATTGTTCTAAACACACACTTTTATATATATATATATTATATATATTTATACATGTATATATATGACATGGCTCGTGTTAGGATTCATCATAGTAATCACTCTTCAATATACTCACAGACTCTTTATTTTAAGATGCATGCAGATAGAGAGTAGCTAAGCCATAAGTTTTGTTTCCTTTGTTGTATTAGAGCAGACAACAGCATGGAAATGTCTCTAGCCCAGATCCATTAACCAAAATGCCTACTTTTTGCCTGCTTAATCTCCTTTTTTAGCTACATAACCTTGTGCCTGTATTAGATTTAGGGTGGGGTGGCCACAAGAGCACCAGCACTGTGACCCAAGGCCTATTGTACTAGAAACACCTCATTTACTGGTACAAAAGAGTCCCAGTAATAAGTTAAGAAATATTAACAGTTAAGTCTCAGAGAGACCAATAGCTGGGATAAATCTAAGCAGCAATTGAACCGGGAAGTTGATCAGCTCATACGGCTCGATGAAGTGATAACCAAGAAATTCAAATCTCTTGGTGCAGTAGTAGTCACATTCACACAAAATGTGTTAGGAACTCTCCTCTGCCATATGGAGCCCCCTACATACTGGGCTGTCCGCAATGACAATAATGTTAATATGCCTCTTGAGGCAACAGTGGCCAGCCTTAGCTCATTTCTACTGAGCTTAAGTAGCTCAATAGCCCTCATCCAGGGGTAATGCTGCTTAAGCTCCTTGGCCTGCCTTTGATTACCAGAATCAAGCCAAGCCTTATAAGTATCCCCCATTAGGTCTTTTCGCCCCAGTATTGTATTCCTGCATCTCCTGATTGACATATTATTTAGTTCTATGTGTATTTAGTAATAATTCCTTTAATTTTCATTCCCAAACCTGACATGTATATACATATACATAAATATGTACACATACACACATGTATATATTTATTTACAATGAATTAGAAGTTGTTTCGTGTGAGTGCCATATATTCAATACCAGCTCTTCTCAGATGAAGTATGTTTCAAATTTAAATATAGATATTGAAATCATTATTTTGAACATTGTTCTGTAAAATTTAGCATGCATAAGTTCTCAATTTTTAAAAGTTCAGTAATGAAATTCGGACTAATTAAAATGGCTCTTTAACCCTTCCTGGCACACTACACTTTAAAGTAGGAATTTTGCCAAAAAATTTGTGTACACTATTTAGGGCTAGGAGAGTCCAAAGATATAATTTTGTTAAAATTGCATAAGCCGTTTCAATTTTGTAGGTATGTCCAGAGCAGACACACTGTCCCGCTAGAGCTTCGATAGGTAAGCATTGCTGTGAAGCACATATTACAGTGAAATATTTTTACCTAAGATTTAATAACAGTATAATCTAATCTCCATAGCAGATTTAGCATCTTGGAAGCTTCAGGAGATTGGCCTTTTTAAAGATAGTCTTTTAGATTTTCTGATTGTGCAAAGTGCATAGTACAAAGATAAACGGAATTGTTTCACTGTATTTATTTCTCAGTCAAGCTGAGATAGCTTTGGGACAACTTATTTTCATGCCATCCTTTTCTTTCCTCTCAACTTCAATGCAATCAACTGCAGGACATGAAGGAACATACATCAATTGTCCTTCCACTCGAGGCAAATTAGGCCAGGACTTACTACCCAGCTCTTTTACTGCTCTTACTACATTCAGACTCAGTATCTGAAGATAATTCTTAAAGAACTTGCAGTGCTTCAATAATACTCACGCCTTTAGGAGCGATTTAAACCAATTTAAAGTTTAAAGAAAAACTTTTTAAAATACTATAAAATTTACAATTAACTAGAAAAAATAATTATTAAATATATACGAATAAAAAATTTGTAGAAATCAAAACTAAATAAAATCCACAGGATAAAAGAAAGAAAACAAAAGAATCTGCACTCGCTGAAAATCAAAAATTAAGTGAATACTACCTCAAATAACCTTCAAATTAGCTTCTAGTCCCTGATATGATTACACCCCACCAAAGAAACAAAAAAGCAGAAAATGTAAACACAGATAGGCTTGCAGCCTCCAATGCGAGGGAAATATAAGTTCGTAATTCTGTGATTCAGTCGCCAGCCAGGACCTTACTGGCACAGTGTGTCTGCTCCGAACACACCACTTGTTTATGGTTACACAACAGACACAATGTTCATGTAAAAAAATAAAAGTAATACAGGATAGATAGATCAACATATGATAAACATTATAACGGATTTTTTTCTATACTATATTTCTTATTTTTTAAGAAAATTTCAAAATTTTCTTTGAAAAATCAGTGTTTTAAAAAATGATATATATCCCAAAATTAATGATAGGCTGGTAAAGTGTTGCCATCTGTTATATAAAAGAAAGGTCAAAACTAGCCTTCAGAGTGGTTTTTGAAATATGAATCGATTATTTTCAATGTATAAAGAGGGGATGTTTTTGGTGTGTCTGCACTGAACACACTGTGCCAGAAAGGGTTAAACCTTTGTAGTCCATTGTTACATAATCTATCACCCTTTCCCCTAAATTGCTTAAAGATTGTAAAAAGAAAAATATTAAGTAAAATTATTGAATAGGCACCCTGGGCACATGTCATAGACACGAAAATTTATGCAATACAAATACTAGGACAATTTTATTAATACTTTATTTTAAAGGCCAGCTATAATCTGGGAATTTAATAATATAAAAATAAACATATTAACATAAATATATTTGAATTGAATTGTAATTATTTCACCTTCCAAACTGATTGTGTGTGGGACACAAAAGTTTCTTAGGCCCTGAATGTAATTTTCAACTTTCATAGCCATAAAAAAAAAAAAATCCTAAAGATTATTTATTTATTAGTTAAAAAAAAATCTACATATTTTGTACATACCATTTATTATAAAAAAAAAATTTTAGTTACTGTTCAAATAGTTTTTTCCTTTTCTTACTGACATTTAAATTAATATTGTACAGTTAATGCATACACATATAGATATAACACTGACAAATAAGTCCTGTTAAAACAGTCAAAGGTTTTTAAATTTCCCATTAATTTAATTCTGCATCTCTTTACGAATTAGAAAATTTTGTCTACAATAACAACTGAAATCATATAATAAAATTTGTGTTACCGAATTATTTATGAGCTTTTTAAACAAACATATATACAAAATAGTTTAATTATAAAATAAGTGAAGGACTATTAAATTTCTTTAAAAAAGTAAATTTAAATTATTAGGTTTTGAAATTTAAAAAAAAAATTGTGTTCAAAAGTAGAAACCACTGTAAAAAATTATTTTGATAAAAGTTGTTACTCTCTTAGGGCATGACATAAGAGAATTTCCTGATTGGATAGAAATGTAGATCTCCGGAAATAAGAAAATGAAACGAGTGATTGAAAATATTTCTTGTGACACTGAATAAACACTATGACAGGGGAAAAAAAAGCAGTGGGGAGAAGTACCTGGTTGATATTTCAACCATAGTGTCTTTTTAAAAACTTCATATTCTGGTAGATATATCACCGCCTGTCCCAAAGGAATTAAATAATGGATCAAAAGCCTACTGTTTATATATATATATATATATATATATATATATATATATATATATATATATACATATACACACACACATATATATATATATATATATATATATATATATATACATATATATACACACATATATTGTGACATTTGTAAGGAAATAAAAGAAATGTGAAAAGCATGAAGGTTTATTATATATCTATATATACATACATTTTTTATAATACACACACACACATACATACATATATATATATATATATATATATATATATATATATATATATACATATATATATACACATATATATATATATATATATATATATACATATTTATATATATACATATTTACATATATACATACACACACACACACACACATATATATATATATACATATTTACATATTTACACATATATACATATATATATATAATATAGACATATATATGTATACATATAGATATATATATATATATATATACATATACATATATATCAATATACATATATGTATATATATGTGTATATATATATACATGCATATATGTATACATATATATATATACATATATATATATATATATATATATATATATATATATATATATATATATATATATATATATATGCATTTTGCAATACATTTGAACTTTTTATTTACTAGAACTTTGCTTTTGTTGTTGTCTTTGACATATTAAATGGTAATCACTTTTTTCTTCTAGTGAAGTCTGGAAGGCTAAACCTTTTCCCAAAAATGTAACTGTAACTGTGATAAACAGCAGAAATTATGATAAGTTTCCATCCAAGTTAATTAAGGTTTGTTAAATATTTTGTATTTTTATCTTGCAATTTGTCTATGGCAATCATTTCAAACTGTTAGTTGAAATTTTTACTAATATATAAATTCTGTTAGCATATCATTGTGGATTTATCATTTTGGTAGTCATTTGAAATGTATTAGGACTGATTTTATATAACTGTAGCATAGATTATTAACATATCATTACAAGAGCGGGACATGTGAAAAGCATGAAGGTTTATTATATATCTATAAATATACAGACATTTTTTATTATATAATTTTATTATATATGCATTATGTCGTATTATATAAATGCGATAGGAAATGAATAAAAAATTCTTATTCTTCGTGATTGCAATACATGAAAATTGACAATATACAATTTTTTTAAATTATAATATAGTTTATTTGTCTATTTCCTTCCAATTTTCATATTTCATACATTTATAATCAGAAAAAAATAAAGTCTGGTCATTGGTCCGGCTATGGTAGAAATTGGTATGTATAAAGTGTCGGTATGTTTAGTATTCAATTGTTGATATTTGAACAGCTTTCCAAATAATAAAATAAAAGTACTCAAAATGTAATAAAAAAAACAGAGTTGAAGATCAGTTATAAAATTATTTTTACCCATATAGATGATTGTCTGAGATGGTTTATTTTAAACATGGTTTCCGCACACCTGGAAAGTCAAGGAAAATCATGTATTTAGACAATGGACTAATTTTGTCATGGAAAGTCTTGATTTTTCAAGTAAAATGAGTAAAAGTCATGCAAAGTCATGGATCCGCTAAACTACCAATTAAAAAAAATGCATTGAATTATTTAATTCTTTTTTTACTTGTCATTTGGCTGAAGTTACTCAGTTTGGTATTTATGTATTATCCTATTGACCCTATGCCAAGGAAATTCAAAGCATGAAAGCTTGATGGGTGGGTAAATGTATATTATTCTGGTTTTTTCTTAAATTGCAGATTAAAATTTTATTAATATAATAATAATTATTTTTTAATAAAAATTAGTTAATATTTTTGCACAAAATATAAGTTTATCTCTAGGGATATTGTACATAAACATTATAGGGTTATATTTGGCTATTATTCGTGGTCACCTGGATAATACCAAAGTACCCTGAATTCAAATTGGAAACATTTTGATTGAAAAATGGCTATATGATTAAACTTAGGTATGTAGATACAACAATTTATTTTTATGTGAGTTTATTAACACTTATAAAATAAGTATATAGGTTTTTTATGATAAAATTCCTGTAATTTCTCTAAAAGCATGTGTTTTATTTGTATGTACATCAGAAGTTTTATTCATATATACTTTAACGAAAACTTTTTAAAATCTTGGAAAATTATCCACTAAATCAGGGAAAGTCATGGATTTGAAAAATTTTATTTTGGCAGATACCCTGTTAGAAGCATTTTATATTATTTTTTCTGATAATAATTTATTTGCTATTTTTGTAGGCTTGGCAACAATCTCAGCTTTATCTCCGTCAGAGTCTTCACCCAACTTGTAAACATTATGTTGCAGAAGGCACAGGTTTGCAAGTTTTCACAGATCCTCGAACTGTAGTCAATCTGGTTCAGCAACTTGTTTTTCGATGGCGGGTTACTTATGATGTTTTACCTACTGTACATACATTTCGAGAGCAAGAAGCTTATGCTGAATGAAAATGAAAGGTTTCAAGTTTCGTAAGAATTTGTGGTACCATGTTCTTTCAATTATGTCTTTTGTAGTTTCAAATGTGGCCTAGATCATTTGGGAGAAACTGGAAGTTATGTGTTCAAGGGTTTTTAAATATAGTTCTGTGTAATATATGGCAGTTCAGAAATGTTTAGGTAGATCCTAATGAAATCATTTATTGGTATGTTTCTACTAAGATTTTTATGATATTTGGTAAGTTTATTTTTCTCTTAGTGTCCAGTGGTTCCCAACCTTTTTTTAATTGAACTTTTTTATATTTTTTAATGATTGCTACCTCCCTTTCCTAACTGTATTTAATAATTGATGGTGCTTATAACAATATAGTTGATGATGTACAGGAGGTATCAAAAAGAATAACCCAGTTCTAAATCATGACATTTATGGAATAACAAAGGAAGGAAAAGTTTTTTGCAGGATTCGGCATGACTCAGAATGTTTGTAAATTGCCTTTATATGGTTCTAAATGCATGAAAGACAGTGTCTCAATGAGGAATTGCCCATACAGGTTCCTGAGCTCTTGGCATTAGTCTTCAAACGTTACCCCATGTAATTTTTTTTTTTTTTTAAAGCCTACAAACATCAAATATCTAAAATACAGAATATTAAATCAGGGTTCCCACGGTCCTTAAAAGTCCTTAAGAACTCCTTAATTTTTCCTTTCATTTTTAAGGGCCCTTAAAACTACTTAATTTTTGTCAAAGGTCCTTAAACTCCTTAATTTTTAAATTGGAACGCAATCAATTTCTTCATTGACGAGATTCTCCGTCGTCATATGATTTCCTATCAGTTTTTGTATATGACAGTTTTTTCGTAGTTACTTATTCGATAAATAATCATTCGTATACTTAAAAGGTTTAAAGTATAAAGTCAGCTTCCCTTTCCTAATAGCTAACAGTCTTGCAGATTTTAATGAAACGAAGCGTGGAGGATGGGGGTTTGTAGGTATTTTAGTTACTTATGGAAGTTTAATTTTCCCTGCATTGAATGTAATAGAAAAGTCTGAAACTTTCTTCTTTCCCAGACAACGTTAGGTATAATCAGCTAGTATGTGTGTGTATATATATATATATATATATATATATATATATATATATATATATAATAAAATGACTCTGATGTATATATGTATATATATATATATATATATATATATATATATATGTATGTATATATATATATATATATATATATATATATATATATATATATATATATATATATACACGTATATATATAATAAAATGACTCTGATGTATATATGTATATATATATATATGTACCAGAGTCATTTTTAAACCCTCAGAAAGTACTGTTTATAATGCTTTTATTCACAATTTATTTTTAGTTTGATCACTCAAAAAACTTTAGATGTTCATATTTCAAAATTAGTTTTTGTCAAATTGATTTATCTTATATTAATTTATAGGAATTTTTAAAAACTTAATTCTGAAATATTGTACAGCATTTCTTGATCATGCCTTGTCTGGTTCATAATTGTTAAAATATGTTCATCGGGAAATAGGTTTTATGCTGTTATGTCGTGTATTTCAAGTTGGTCCTTAGAAAGTCTTTAAAAAGTCCTTAATTTTTTTTTTGTTTGTTCTGGAAAAAGAGCGGGAACCCTGTAAAACTAAAGTTATTGTTTCACCCATAAACTTTCAGAAGGTGTGGAACAAATTTAGCTATTGTTTTCATGTTATTTTTGCTTCTAGATGTAGGCACAGGGAACATTTATAATATCATTGATGAAATTTTAGTACTTTCTGAGTTTTTTGCATTTTTTTAATTACTTTTATATAATTTCATTAAAAAGTAATACAGTTATTCTTTTTGATATATTCTGTATTATAACAAGAAATAAAGTATTTGAAAAAATATATTTTAGAACTTACTAAAGTTGACATTTTATATTTATTAAGTATTAACTATGTGGCAATGAAGCTTGCAAATCTTATATTTCTTGGCTAATATCTATCTATCTCTTGGTGTTCGACCAGACTAATCTTAAGTCATCTTGACCGTCCAGCTTATTTTTTGCTTTTGTCGTGGTCTGCAAAGCAATTAAAAGTTTACTTTCTGAGAGGTACATAGAAGCAAATACAGTTAATAAAGCCTGAAATTCTCCAACCCTCAGTCAGTTCTAAATTTTAGATCATTTGCAAATTTTTGAGTAAAACAAAGATATATTCCCTTACTATCCAACCTTGTGTAATTTTATGTCCAAAATCCATTTTAAGTCCTGAGCAGATGCATGTTAACTCTGCAATCCTAAAAGAGAGAATGAAGATATGATCAATTAAATTGGGGTGTAGGAACATGACATTTGAAATGACATAAAGTCTGAAAAGCTTTGTCTTCAGAAATTTTTAAAAGAGCACAAAAGCTGTCAGCCCAATTTTGAAAAATTAAAACTCTAGTACAAAATGTATGTAGTCAATAAATACTACATGTAGATCAAAATAAACAATAAGAAAACCCATTTTAAATCATAAGGAATAAAATTTTTGGTTGGTTTTTAAAAAATTGACAGTTGGAAAATGTTTACACTTTGGACCATTCGTAATTTTGGGTGTCTGAATTTGAGGATCTCTACTGTACCACTGTTATTCAAAAAGATCCCCTGGAAACTATGCGATGTATATTATACATAATGCACCAAAATTTAGTTAACATTTTTTCTTGAATTATATCATTTGCTACGGAGTTATTTGTATTTTATTATTTGAAAGTTTTTTAAAATGATTAACTGTCAACCCCCCCTAAAAAAAAAGCCAGTTTGACCCCCTTGTGGATTGCACCCACAGGTTGGGAACCATTGGCATAGTCCTATAGGAAATTATCCAAAAACAATTTTTGCATTTACTAGATTATTTGAACTTAGCTGTTAATTTTGACTTTGATTGTTAGCTTAACATATTAAAGGTGAAGGATCTTGACGAAAGTATGCTAGGTAACACAGCGACCACCACACTTCATTTTCGTCCTAGAGTGGGAATTATTTTGTGTAATCATAAAAAAATTTAGACACTTAAAAAGTTTATTTAAACTCGTAATACTACAAAAAATATTAAAAAGAACTAAACACTAATTACAAAAAATGTTTTAAAGTACATATGAGAGGAATCTAGTATTTTTTATTTATGAGTGTGATAACGTTGACAACACTCACCACAGTGAAGAGGTGCATTGCAAAAATCGCATTTGAAGCAAGTCAACTTTCTTTTTTTACGACAAATCATCTTCATATATATCTTTATTGTCATATGAAACCATATTAAAGGATTTCAAAATTTATTGTCAGTAGAATTTGAACAACCGAACAGTTTCAAATCACAAAACATACTAAATACAAATGTAAAGTGGCGCATGGATTGTGTAATCGTATTACTACGACTCCTGCCTTTAAGGTACAGTCGAGATAAATCGTAGTACTACAACATCCACCTTTAATGTGTTAAGAAAGAGGTTGCCATTAATTATTAGTTTACCTTTTTTAAATGTGTAATAGGAAACATCTGAGTTGAACAAAGGATATGTTCAATTAATGTTGGCATAGGAAAGAAAATTAAATTTGCTTCATATTTAATATACCTTCATAAACTTCAATGATACATATGTGGTATTTATTTCAGAGTATTTAAACCTGATAATAAGAATTAGAGTGTGATTTTTTTTCCTCCAAATAATTTTTTGCATATCAAATTTTATATTATTATTAAATTCTGAATGTAACTGTTTGTTAACCTGATTATATGCCACCAAACTTGTTTGTATAAATGAAATTTCTTAAATAACTTTTAATGTATTGTGTCTATTAATTAAAATAAAGCATGTTTTTTCATGTTTTTTGTAATTTTGTTCAGTAATATATTCAGAATATGTATTGATTTATTTATACTTTGAATGAATACAAATATTTCAATTCCATAACTGTTGTTCCTAAATGCTATTGTTAAATCTGCATATTCTCAGTAATTTAATTAAGTAAGGAAAATAGTAACTTGCATTTACTTAACCCGTTAGCGGATAGTGGTTTCCCAGCAAAAACAAATTAAACACCTTTTTTTATTAAACTTTACTTTTTTTTAGTACATAACCATTTAAGTCTTCAATCTCATATATCTGTGAAATATAAAGTTCACGCTGTACAAGTAAAGGGCTTTGTCAAATAAACCACTCATCAAACCCTTCTTAGGTATAATCTAAGGCAAATCCTCCTAAAGAATGTAAAAAAAAAAAAAAAAAAAAAAAAAAATTATATATTTTGCATTTATAAGGTTCATGGATAACATTTATAAAGTAATTATATTAAGTTCCAATGAATTTATTTTGGTGACCTTCAAAGGGTTAAAGGCTTTATAACCAAGTACTGTGATATAATTCAGGGTTCCCACGGTCATGAAAAGTCATTGAAAAGTACTTAATTATTTAGGGTATGAAATCACAACAGCAGGAATAGGACCTCTTCCGAAGAAAGATGATGCCATACAAAACATACGTGAACCCATATCATTCTCCAGCTTGCGCAAATTCTTAGGGATGATCAATTTTGTATCATCGTTTCACCCGAAAGTGCGCCAAGCTTCAACAACCTCTAACCTCTCTACTTAGTGGAAGATGCAAAAATAGTAAAATACCACTAACATGGACCGAAGATTCTCGCAGTCCATTTTTGAGGTTTTTGAATAAACCTAAAAAATGCACTTTGCCATGCTACTGTGCTAGTTCATCCCTCACCTGATGCTGCTATATCTCACACGTGTGATGCTTCTATAAGCCCGTTATTCATCAAATCTACCAGGGAGAGATGCGTCCATTAAGTTTCTTCTCACGTTCCTTAACTGACACGCAGAGAAAGTACAGTGCACAGGATCGCTAGCTCTTATACATCTACACTGCAATAAAGCATTTTAGGTACATGTTAGAGGGAAGGTCTTTCAACAACTAAACGGACTACAAACCTATCACCTTTGTCTTTCAACAAAATTTAGACAAGCAAGACAAATGAGTTTCATTGCTCAATTTTCAACGAATATTCGCTTCGTCAAAGGTGAAGAAAATGTTGTTGCAGACGCTTTTTCCAGGATAGACACCATCTCCAATTGATTATGCAACTATCGCCGAATTGACGATTTAACAATTTTAAAACATAATCCAAGGCTGAGTATGGTTCAGATTCGTATTCCGAACACCGACAAATTGATTTATTGTGACATCTCCACCAACAGAAACCGACTGTACATCCCTCCAAACTTTCGTCGACAGTTATTTTCTTCTATTCATACAGGGATCAGGAGCACAATAAAATGACTAAAAGATTTATATGGCCAAATATCAATAAAGATTGTCAGTTATGGTGTTTTCTCCAGGGATATTAGAAGAATAAGGTTTCGTTCATCAAAAATGCGTTTTTCAAATTTCCGAGGCTGATTTTGGGGCTTACTAGATTTACGTAAAATTCGAACTGGTTTCCGAGGTTCGCCAAATTCTCGGGAGAGACAATTTTTTCCCAATCTCTCAGATGATGTTCTTTTACTTCATTACCCATTTTCCTTTTTAATTGATCCACTAGTATTAAATCCTTTAGATGGGCACCTCCTTCTAGGTGAACCTGTCTCCATTTGTAACAGCTGCAATGTCGCTATGTCCGTGCAGCACATCTTGATTGAGTGTCCAAATTTTAAAGTTAACAGACGTCGTCATTTTTATACTCATGATATTCATCTAAAAGATATCCTTGGCATTATTCCTCATCCTAATGTTTTCTACTTTTTGAGAGATGTCGGGTTTTATCATCATGTCTGATTTTTAATTCTATCTGCCTTTTCATCGTTTTCACTGATTTTACCTCTTGTTCTCCTGCTGCTATCTTACAACTTTATAGTATTCCAATTTTTACCATTTTATCCTGTATATTTTTATTTTCCTACATTCTACTTTCTATGGCACTTTTCGTTTTGGCACAATATATTCCTTTTGGGATTCACTGCCAAGAAATTTCAATCATCCATCAAATCCTTTAGGCTCTCATAAGTTTTTGTGCCTAACCCTTCAATCCAAGCTTCAAAATAATTCCTAATTTCGAAAAGGTAATCTTTCCAGAGATTTCCTGATTTCCGATCACGGTAAACAAATTTTTGTCTGAACGCCTCTGGGCTAAGACGAAATCTTTCAAGAAGCACGTTTTTAATATGAAAATAATCCTGTGTATCCTCTACCTTTTCTCTTAGAACTATTGTGGTAATATATGACGGTAATAAGCTTAGAATACTACCAGCCCATTCAGTCACGGGAATTTTTAAGTGTTCTGCCTGTCGCTCAAATAAACACAGGTATAGACTAATGACTCTCATCCGAGTCAAATTTCTGCCTGATATTTTTTAACGGATTACCGGGAGGTCTCGGTACCTCGCAAATCTGCCTATCCGGCACAACTTCCCTCCCATAACAACCTCTCAAACTCATATTGTCGTTCTTTATCGCTTTCTTCTCTATCTCGTTCAGTTTTTTCTTGTTCTTTTAGCGTCTCTATTATTCTCTTTAGATACCCTTCTAAATACTCAGCGTCGTAGTCTTCCGAGGTCTCTTTGCATGCGCCTATATCAAAATAGACCTTTTTATGTCCCATATTTTCATGTAAGAATTCAGTCGATTTTAAAAAAGACAATTTCGAGAATCCAGACATTATGGTTGTGAATTATTTTAAACCACCTTGGGAAGTGTCAAATTTTAAATTTCTGAATCCTTTTAAGTATTTTGACAAGTCTTCCACAGCCGATATTATTTATCAACAACTTTTTATTACCATAACCGGAATTTCTCCGGTTATACCCCTATTTTTACTGATGGATCAAAGTCTGAGAATTTCGTGAGTTGTGCCTATATAATTGGGGACAGAACATACAGCCACAGACTATATCCAGCGTTTTCATCTTCTCTGCTGAAATAATGGCCATTCTGATGGCCCTGGAAAAAATTTCTGATGATAAAGGAAATTACATTTTTTATTTTGATTCTCTTAGCGTTCTGAATTCTCTTTCCTCCCTTATTCTAAGAACAATCCTCTTATTCTCCAGGCAGTTTACACGATAAGGAACCTACATTCCTGTGGCTTTAAAATTATCTTCTGTTGGATACCTGCACACGTTGGAATCAAGGGAAACTGCAGCTAAATGTGCGTCTGACATTCTTGATTCTCCTGTTAGTTTTCAGCTTTTTCAGGAGAGGATATAGTGCAACTCGGTTAAAAATAGAATAAGCTCATAAAATATCTCTTACATGTTTTATTTTCACTCTCTCTAACCATACTCTAGTTTAGTTTTTAAATATCTGACAACACTGGCTAGTGTTGCCAAAATACAAAAAGGAAAAGTTTTACAAGCACAAAATAATAATTTTCAAAAATAATATCTACAGTTAATGATTAATTCTAAATTAAATATACCGTTACACTCCTATCCCCTATAGGGACGTGGGAAAATATGCTATGAAACTCGTTCATGCAGAATGGCAGTATTTGTGGAACGGACTTAGTCTGAATAAGCTTCATGCTATTAAGCCTGACATCAAATGCTGGACTAACATTCCATCCAGAAAGAATGATGCAATCTTGACTCGGCTCCGAATTGGACATCCTCGCTTTACCCATGGGCACCTCCTTCTAGTTGAACCTGTCCCCATCTGTAAGAGCTGCAATGTCGCTATGTCTGTGCAGCACATCTTGATTGAGTGTCCAAATTTTAAAGTTAACAGACGTCGTCATTTTTATACTCATGATATTCATTTAAAAGATATCCTTGGCATTATTCCTCATTCTAAAGTTTTCTCCTTTTTGAGAGACATCGGGTTTTATCATCATGTCTGATTTTTAATTCTTACCCTCTGTTTTTGTCGTTTTCACTGATTTTAACTCTTGTTCACCTGCATATTTCGGACAGTTTTATAGTGTTCCAATTTCACCATTTTATCCTGTATATTTTTACATTTCTGCAATCTACGGTTTTACATTATCTTTCTATGGCACTCTTCGTTTTGGCACAATGTATTCCATTTGGGATTCAGTGCCAATAAATCCAAATCACCCATCCATCCGATGTCTCTTTGAGTTTTTTTAAATCGATCACCCTTAAGTTAGAATCGACTTCTCCCACTAACTCTAATGCTAACTCTAGCAAGTCTACTTTTTTAACTCTCGCAAAAAATGCCATGGTTACCATAACAGAAGTGCACTTACCAAAACACTATCACAACAAATCAGTCACTTGAAATTTAAAAATAATTCCACTTTTATTTCATATAGCACAATTGCAAATTTCAAAAAAATTACCAACTTTGTTCAACTTTGTAAACTTTTATATTATTCTCAGTTACAATTTTTCTAGATATAACTGTTTTTGTGAAAACCTTATCTATGACAAATTTTACAAATTTTAGTTTATGAGTTCTATTCTATTTAGTTTACGACTTCTATTCTGAGTATTTTCTATTATCATAACGATTCCAATCTTTCGGATTTATTTCAGCATTCATAAACAATAATTCTCAGTTGTTAGTACTTTTTCTTCTACATATTTATCTTTATTTAAAATTTCAGCTATAAGGCAAAGTTGTTCCCAAACTTTGGAATTCCAAAATTGGGACATTTTCCACAGGGTCTTGAAGATAAAATGGAAATACTATGCTGGTGGTTAATTTTGTTTGGTCAAGAGCAGCAGCAGCTAAAGCAGCAGCAACAACAGCAAAAGCAGCAGTAGTAACAG
>CM063499.1:90570385-90577885 GCA_032207245.1 Pardosa pseudoannulata | reverse complement strand
ACACTCTTGCAAAACACTGCTTGGGATATAAGCAGTGTGGAGAGATTGTATGTTCATGTTCTTGCCCATCCGTCTCGTTTCGTACGAAAAAGATACCACTTTCAGTGAAACAACGAGGTGAATTGATAAAACTGTTTTATCTGAGCGGAGAAAATGCTGCCCAAGCAGTGCGAGTTTATCTTAAAAATCATAAGCTGAAACGAGGCCGTTTCGTAAAAAGTGTAATTAATTGGGTAAATAAATTTGAAGAAACGGGATGGATGTTTTATACCGACGACTTTATACAAACAAACCATTTTTAACTGCCTCATAGAGTACTTTACAATTCTTGAAAATTAAAAATTTTACTGATCCTGTAATATGACGAGCCATATGGTGGTTTTATATATTGAATTAAGAAGAGGACGTAAGTGAATAAAGAAGTTAGTTATTCGTTGAATGTTTAAATTTTAACAATATTAAAGGCATTTCATTAAGAAACTCATGTTTGATCACCATTTATATAAGGGGAATTTTCAAGATTGGTTACAATTAAAAAATCGATGTTCAAACAGGTTTTATTAATATACGCCCCCTCATTACGCTCAAAATCCCAGTCTGTTTTATTGCTGTAAAATGCAAAAGAGGATTTACTGTGTCAAACAATTCATTACGTATAAGTATAAAATCTAAAATTCTTTCAAAATCCATTTAAACCTCCGAGTGGAACATACCGAGATAAAAAGTCTCCAAAAATACGCTAAAGTTTTACTGTGTCAGTGACCAAAGCGTTCTATGATTTTTTACTTCACCCTTTGTCGACTAGATTAGAATTCTGAAAACCCACCCTCGTTATTGTCCCTTTACTTCCGGTTATAAATAGATATATAAATAGACATTATAGATTGTTAATTTTTAATACACATAAAGCTCGTCGAGTCTAGAAGATCATTCCATAAGAAATAATAGATTCTAAAAGTACAAATAAAAATATCCTTTGAGAGACTTATTTATATTTTTATGAAAGTTCTCCAAAATAATTAAGTGGTGCAATTAGAATTACATCTGTTACCGCAAACGAAATACTTCGAAATGGAAATTTACGAAGCCATTAAAAGCTATCAGCGTCTTTGTGCCTTAGGGAATAGGGATGCAGTTTCCAACAATCGACCTGACCCTCCTACCTCAAAACTCCATGATGGAAAACACTGGCAGAAATATACAATACATCCATTTTCGAAACGTTTTTGGAGGTCGAAAATTGTACGTGACAACCGCTTTGAAGACATCATCGATTTGGAGTAATTGTACGTGCGAACCGCTTAGAGGGTTAAACCAAAAATGGGCGAATATTGAAAACTACCCTATAGCCCGTATTATGACAGGATCAGTAAAAATTTTTATTTTCAGGAATTGTAAACTACCCTGTTAGGCTGGTAGAAAAATGGTTTGCTTTTTGGCTGAGAATGATCTGGTACACGTTCAATAATTTGTTTATCTTCATACTCTTCTAAAGTCTCCCGGTACTGTAAAGGCAGTTTAGAATCAGGTTCAGTTCATTTAGTCAAACAGTGTGGTTATGTATAAAACACACACAAACCTCTCAATATACAAATTAATATAACTTAAACGCTAGATATATATTAGTGCGTGAAATAGATTCCTAGACTTTTATGAAAAGAATTGGTTATTAATACCGCTGATCTTTGTCTTAATATCTTTGTCTTAATTGGTACTATTGTTTTTATTTGTGACTAGTATATAGACCGTCATATGAAGGAATCAGTAAAATTTAAAATTTTCCAGAATTGTAAAGCACTCTATGAGTCATGTAAAAAAATGGTTTGTGTTTTGGGCCGAGAATTATCTGGTACACGCCCAGTAATGTATTTATCTTCATACTCCTCTAAAGTCTCCCGATACTGTCAATGCAGTTTAGAATCACGTCGAACTCATTGAGAAAGATAATTCAAAGTTTTCTTAGCTACGTCGAAATTAGTGTTAATTTATTCCCAATTTCTTGCCACAGTAAAGGAATGAAGCTATCTTTCCACTACAACCGGGAGGTAGATAGAATTTTTCGTTAATACCTGTGATAAAAATTTCATCGGAACAAAAAGTAATCGATGATTCAACTTAAAATGATCACATATGCATCTAATCTATTATTTAAGCCAAATATAAAAGAAAATTATTGACGTCCTTTCTAAGTTCAGTGATAAAACGTATGAAAATAATGCAGACGATATTTAAATAATTTAAAATAAGGAAGGATTCAATGAGATGGTTAAAGGAATTACGTCATAATGTTAGAAACATATTACTTTTACCTATTTATTATGTGATAAATTGAATAGCCTGCTCTTAACCGGAGAAAATAGGGCTCGAAATAATGGCATCAAACGGAAGGAAGGGATGAATTTCGAACGCTTTAACCCCTTCCCGGTTTTTCTCGAGCTGAACTCGGCCAGGCGAAATGTACCATCCTGAATCTCCCCAGTGTAGTTCGGGCGCTGTGAAATTTTACACTGTGCAATCAGTCTTTCCCGAATTATTCCACATGTGCTTTTTATGTTTTCGATTGAATTTGTTTACTTTTCTGTCTACTAGATAATTTGCTGCTCAAAGAGAGATAGCAGAGGGAAGAAGGTAAGGAGAGAAATAAGGTTCTACTGTCCAGATTGCGATGTTGCATTCTGTGTATTACCGTGTTTTCGATTGTATCATACAAGACCAAATTTTGATTAATAATTTCATAATCATTTATGTAAATAAATAGGATATAAATAAAATTGAATTCGAGATAAAAGCTAGGTATTCTAAGCTTTATATTTATAGTTAGTGGGAATTAACTCCAAAGTCTAATGATTTCTGCCGTACAGAAAGCCAACTGTACATGTAAATTACTCATTTGTTTAAATCGATTATTTTACATTAATTTTTATGAAATTTTGTATGCGAATGATGCTGTTATGTTTAAAAAGATATGTATGTATGAAAATAAGTATAAAAAATTGACATTTTTTTACCCATAATCCCGAAATAAAATAAACCTGGAAGGGGTTAAAGACGATAGTACTTTTCGCTGTGATATGGCACGTATTTAAACCAATTTATTTTAGAATCTGATCCATAGTTTATAAGAAGATAAAATTGATTTGCTTGGAATTTTGCTAACCCTAACTCAATAAAAATCCAATATGGATGCCTGTATCCATTCCAGGTCCAAACTCTTCATAAATTCGAGGACAGCGTAACAGATAACTTAGGCTATTATTATATAGGAGATTTATTAATGCGTTCCCGCATATTTTCCAGACAATGAGAAGAAAGAAAAATATGTCTCCAGCGAAAGGATTAAGAGTCTGCCCCCAAGCTCCAATATTCCAACAGAAAATTAAGCCTGTTGATCTTAATTGATAAGCTCGGAAAAGATAAACGAGAGAAAAGGGGGTAGACCTTACAAAGCTAATTTCCTGTCTGGTTTTCAGATTAAAATCCGCTTTTGGAAATTATGAGAAAACCAATCATTCGAGAATAAGTCTTCAAAAGAACAGAAAATTCAAAATGTCCTATTTTTTCATTTTCTGCATTTTAATAACGGTAAGACCATATTAATTTTTTAATGCACTAAGTTTTTGACAGCATGGTCTTATTTTTATACAGCCTTCTCTAGAACACGAGTAATTTAATTTATTTTCTCCTCTGTAATGAGGCATTTATTCTGGTAAGACGAGTATGAGGACAGGTACAATAACCTCAGTCCAACGAATGACTCATTCTCTAGAACATACACAAATTTATAACTCATTTTGTAAGCTGGGTTTTTCTTCAATTTTGCGAGTATACCCTTACCACCAAATCTCAGCGCAGCAACCAATCTTACTTGCTGCTAAGGTCATTTAGTAATTAGTATAGGTATCGCGATATCGGTATTGTAATATTGGTGTCGGGATATCGATATTGCATCATTGGTATCACGATATCAATATTATATTGGTATCGTGATATCAATATTTCGATATTGGTATCGCGATATGGATATTGCAATATTATATAAATATGGATATTGCAATATTTGTATCGCGATATCGATGTTGCATTGTATTGTGATATCGATATATTAATATTGATATCAGAATATTAATATCGCGATACGGACTTCCCAGTTTATTTGGAAAACAAATATATTCACCAAATTTGCTAGAAAAGATACCAGTAAAGAATAGAATCATCCGTCAATAATTTCAATATTGACATATTTACGTTGATCAATTTTTAGGATAGAAATACAATTTAATATACGCACACACAACATTTGTTTTTTAAGAGAATAAAAAGTAACTTAAAGGGAAAAATTGGAAGAAAAAATGCCTCATGAAATATCATAATTTATAAATATCTGACAAAATAGAATCGATAAAATATTTAAAGTTGCATTGAAGTAACATTAATAAACTATCTAATAAACACTAAAATTTATCACGTAATAGTCTAATTTAATTTTTTTTAAATAAAATTTAACTGCACTCTTCCTTCAAGATTGTTAGAGGCATCAAACGCCATTTCGTATCCCGAAGGATAAATTTCAAACAGAGTTCTAAACAGGGGCGATACCGCCCCTCGGCATGTGCTTTTGGACAGTGAAAATTTTCCTGGTTGTAGGGTGACGATATGAACAAGTTTTGGCTTTCAAAATAGTAGAACAAGTTATTTTAATTTCCTATGTTCTGCGTGACTGATTTTCTGAAAAATATATTTAATCAGCATTATTTGTTTGGTCTAGTTTGGAGCGCTACCATGAGCGCTAAATGGGGCCAAGATATTGCTGCCAAGAGCAATTTAGTTTTTAATACTATAATATTGGAATAAAAAATTTGATAAATTGCAAAAATAAAACAAATTCAATCTTTATCAATAAAGTTTTCATATTTTTAAGTTTGTAATCCAAAAATGAATTCCAAAAAGTCTTCAAGTTGGAAAATAAAAACAGAAATGAACAAGAAATTTAAAAACACAAAAAGGACAAAAGAATATATATATATATATATATATATATATATATATATATATATATATATATAGGTAGAAATAAATCGCAACAGTAACAGCAGCAGAAAGCAGATCAAGGAAAAAAAAAAAAAAAAGAGCAGCAAGCAGCACAGCATAAAAGCAGCAAAGCAGCAGAAGCAATAACAGGAAGAGAGCAGCAGAAAGAGCAGCAGCAGGAAGACAAGCAGCAGCAAGCAGAGAGAAGCAGCAGAAAGCAGGTAAAAAGCAGCAGCAGTAAAAAAGCAGAAAACAGAAGAAAGCAAGCAGAAAAAGAACAAAATAGAAAAGCAAGCAGCAGAAGAGAAAACAGCAGAGAAACAGCCAGAGGAAACAGCAAGCAGTAAGAGACAAAGCAGTAAGAAGCAGCAGCAGAAGAGCAGAAGCAGAAGAGCAGCAAAAGCAGGGAAAGAAAGCAGAACAGCAGCAACAGCAGCACAGAAAACACAGGCAAGAGCAGAGCAGCAGCAGAGCAGAACAGCAAAAGCAGAGCAGAGCAGCAGCAGAAAACAGCAGCAGCAGAGCAAAACAGAGCAGAAAAAAAAAAAGGGCAGCAGACAGCAGCAGAAGCAGGAAAGAGCAAGAGTAACAGCAGAACAGCAGCACAGGAAGGGCAGCAACAGCAAAGCAGCAGCAGAAGGTAACAGCAGAATAAAGCAGCAGAAAACAAGCAGTAAAAGCAGCAGAAAAAACAGAAGCAGCAGCAGCAAAACAGCAGCAAAAGAGCAGCAGCAGTAACAGCAGCAGGAGCAGCAGCAAAAGCAGAGCAGAGAGAAAGCAGAAGAGCAGAAAAAAAAGCAAACAACAGCAGAGCAGCAGCAGACAGCAGAGAAAACAGAAAAAGCAAATAAAGAGCAGCAAAAGCAGCAGCAGAAGAAGCAGCAGCAGCAAAAGGAACAGAGGCAAACAGCAGAAGCAGCAGCAGCAGATAAAGCAGCAGAAGTAACAGCAGCAAACAGACAGTAAGGCAGGAGCAGAGAGAGCAGCAGCAAAAGCAGCAGCAGAGCAAAGGAAAAGTAACAGCAGCAGCAAAAGCAGAAAAAGCAGAGCAGCAAAGCGGAAAGCAGCAGCAGCAACAGAAAACAAAAATAGCAGCAGTAACAGCAGCAGCAGAGCAGCATAAAACAGCAGAAAGCAGCAGCAGAAGCAGCAAGAGCAGCAGAAAACAGCAGCAGAAACAGAGCAGCAGCAGAAAGAAACAGCAGACAGGAAGCAGCAGAAAGCAAGCAGCAAAAGAAAACAGCAGCAGCAGCAGCAGAACAGCAGAAAAAGAAACAGGCAGAAAGAGGAGCAACAGCAGCAGCAGCAGCAGGAGAAGCAAACAGCAGCAGGAAGCAGCAGCAGCAACAGCAGCAGGAAAAGCAGAACAAGTAGACAGCAGCAGCAGCAGCAGCTGCAGCAGCAGAAAGCAGCAGCACAGATAGAAAAAAAACAGCAGCAGCAGAAACAGCAGCAGAGACAGCAGCAACAGTAAAAAAACAGCAAAAAGCAGCACAGGCAGAACAGAACAGGAAGAGCAGCAGCAGCAGCAGAAGGGAGCAGCAGCAGCAGAAGCAGAAAGCAGCAAGCAGCAGACCAGAAGAGCAGCAACAGCAGAAGAACAGCAGCAGCAGACAGAGCAGCAAACAACAGCAGAAAACAGGTAAAGCAGAACAGCAGCAGTAGAACAGCAGAACAGCAGCAGAAGGCAGTAAACAGCAGCAGCAGAAGGAGCAGCAGAAAACAGCAGCAGCAGCAAAGCAGCAGCAGAGCAGCAGCAGAAAGCAGCAGCAACAGCAGCAGAGAAGCAGCAAAAAAAGCAGCAGAAGCAGCAGAAAAACAGCAGCAGCAGCAGCAGAATAAAGCAGCAGCAGTACAAAGCAGCAACAGCAACAGCAGGAACAGCAGTAAGAAGCAGCAGAAGCAACAGCAGCAGCAGTAACAGCAGCAGAAATCAGCAGCAGAATAAGCAGCAGCAGCAACAGCAACAGCATCAGCAACAGCCAGAAGAGCAGCAGCCAACAGCAGCAGAAACAGCAGCAGCAAAATCAGCAGCAACAGCAGCAGCAGCAGCAGAACAAACAGCAGAACAGCAAAAGCAGAAAAGCAGCAAAACAGCAGTAGCAGGACAGCAGAATAAGCAGCAGCAGCAACAGCAGCAGCAAAACAGCAGTAAGCAGCAGCAAAAGCATGAAACAGCACAGCAGCAACAGCAACAGCAGTAACAGCACAGCAAACAGCCAGAACAGCAGCAACAGCAGCAGCAACAGCAGCAGTAAAAGAAGCAGCAGCAACAGCAGCAGTGACAGCAGCAGCAGCAGAACAGGAAGCCAGGAACAGCAGGAACAAGCAGAAAGCAGCAGTAAAGTCAGCAGCAAGCAGCATAACAGATAGCAGAACAGCTCAGCAGCAAAGCAGCAGCAGTAACAGTAACAGCAGCAGCCAGCAGCAAAAAGCAGCAGAGCAGCAACAGCAGCAGCAGCACAGCAGGAG
>CM063499.1:90557885-90565385 GCA_032207245.1 Pardosa pseudoannulata | reverse complement strand
ACAAGCAAGCAAGAACAGCCCAGCAGCAGTAACAGCAGTAAGCAGCAACAGTAAAAAACAGCAGTAAGCAGTAACAGCAGCAGCAAACAGCAGCAGTAACAACAGCAGCAAACACAACAGCAGCAGCAGCAGCAGAACAATAAAACAGCAAACAGAAACACAACAGCAGCAGTCAACAGCAGCAGCAGCAGCAGCAGCAACAGCAGCAAAAGCACCATCAGCAGCAGCAGCAGTAACAGCAGCAGCAGCAGCAGCAGCAGAAGCAGAAGCAACAGCAGCAACAGCAACAGTAACAGCAGCAGCAACAGCAGCAGTAAGAGAAGCAACAGCAGCAGTAACAGCAGCAGCAACAGCATCAGTCACAGCTGCAGCAGCAACAGCAGCAACAACAGCAGAAGCACAACAACAGAAGCAGCAACAGCTGTGTAATAGCAGCAGCAGCAGTAACAGCAGTAGCAACAGCAGCAACAGCAGCAGCAGTAAGAGCAGCAACAGCAGCAACAGCAACAACAGCAGCAGCAGCAACAGCAACAGCAGCAGCAGCAACAACAGCAGCAACAGCAGCAGCAGCAATAGCAGCAGCAGCAACAGCAGCAGCAGCAATAGCAGCAGCAGCAATAGCAGCAGCAGCAGCAACAGCAGCAGCAGTCACAGCAGCAGCACCAACATTAACAGTAACAGCAGCAGTAGCAGCAGCAGCAACAGCAGTAGCAGCAGCAGTAAAATCAGCAGCAACAGCAGCAGCAGCAACAGCAGCAGCAGCAGCAGCAAGCAGCAGTAACAAAAGCAGTAACAGCAGCAAACAGCAAAAAACCCAGCAGCATAAACAAACAGCACAGCAACAGCAGAAGAAGCAACAGCAGCAGCAGTAACATCAGCAGTAACAAAGCAGTAATAACCTAAACAGGCAGCAGAAAAACAGCAGACAGTAACAACAAAAAAGCAGCTTAACAGCAGCAGCAGTAAACAGACAGCAAGCAGCAAACAGGTAAAATAAACAGCAGCAAACAAAGTAACAGCAGAAGAAAACGCAAACAGCAGCAGCAGCAAAAAAGCAGCAACAGCAGCAGTAAAAGCAGCAACAGACAGAAACAGCAGCAGCAGAACAACAGCAGCAGACAGTAAATAAGCAAACAGCAAAACAAATAACAGCAGCAGCAAACAGCAGCAGTAACACCAGCAAAACAGAAGCAAGCAACAGCAGCAGCAGTAAAAGCAGTAACAGCAATAACAGCAAAAACAGCAGTAAGCAGCAGCAGCAGCAGCAGTAACAATAACAGCAAAACAAGCAAACAGCAGCAGCAACAGCAGCAGTAGAAACAGCAGCAGCAACTGCAGCAACAGAAGCAGCAACAGCAGCCAGCAGCAACAGCAGCAGCAGCAGCAACAGCAGCAGTAAGAGCAGCAGTAACAGCAGCAGTAAGAGCAGCAACAGCAGCAACAGCAACAGCAGCAGCAGCAACAGCAGCACCAGCAACAACAGCAGCAACAGCAACAGCAGCAATAAGAGAAACAACAGCAGCAGAAGCAGAAGCAACAGCAGCAACAGCAACAGTAACAGCAGCAGCAGCAACAGCAGCAGCAGCAACAGCAGCAGCAGAAACAGCAACAGCAGCAGCAGTAACAACAGCAGTAACAGCAGCAGCAGTAACAGCAATAAAACAGCATAACAAGCAACAGCAACAGCAGCAGAAAAGCAACAGCAGCAGCAAACAATACAGCAACAACAGCAGAAGCAGCATAAGCAGTAGTAACAGCAATAGCAGACACAGCAGCAGCAGTAACAGCAGCAGCAACAGCAGCAATAGCAGCAGCAGCAGCAACAGCAGTAGTTACAGCAGCAGCAGCAGCAACAGCAGCAACAGCAGTAACAGCAACAGCAGCAACAGCTGCAGCAGAACAGCAGCAGCAGCAACAGCAACAGTAACAGCAGCAGCAGTGACAGCAGCAGCAACAGCAGCAGTAAGAGCAGCAGCAACAACAGCAGCAGCAGCAGCAGCAACACCATCAACAACAGCAGTAGAAACAACAGCAGCAACAGCAACAGCAGCAGCAGGAGCAGCAGCAACCGAAGCAGCAGTAACAGCAACAGCAGTAGCAACAGCAGAAGCAAGAGCAGCAGTAAAAGCAGCAACAACATCAGCAACAGCAACAGCAGCAGCAGCAACAACAGCAGCGGTAAGAGCAGCAACAGCAGCAGCAGCAATAGCAATAGCAGCAGCAACAGCAGCAGCAGCAACAGCAGTAACAGCAGCAGCAGCAACAGCAGCAGCAGCAACAGCAGCAGCAGCAACAGCAGCAGCAGAAACAGCAGCAGCAACAGCAACAGCAGTATTATCAGCAGCAACAGCAGCAGCAGCAGCAGAAACAGCAGCAACAGCAAGCAGCAACATCAGCAGCAGCAGCAACAGCAGCAGCAACAGCAGCAACAGCAGCAACAGCAGCAGCAGCAGCAGCAGCAGTAACAGCAGCAAACAGGCAACAGCAGTAAACAGCAGCAGCAAGCCAGCGCAGTAAATAACAGCAGCAATAACAGCAGCAAAAGTAAAACAGCAGCAGTAAGCAAACAGCAGCAGCAGCAAACAAACAGCAGCAGTAGCAGCAGCAGCAACAGCAGTAGCAGTAGTAACAGCAGTAAGAGCAGCAGCAGTAACAGCAGCAACAGCAGTAACAGCAGCAGCAACAGCAGAAGCAACAGCAGAAGCAAGAGCAGCAGCAGCAACAGCAGCAGTAAGAGCAGCAACAGCAGCAAAAGCAGCAGCAGCAACAGCATCAGTAACAGCTGCAGCAGCAACAGCAGTAGTAACAGCAGCAGCAGCAGCAACAGCAGTAACAGCAGTAGCAACAGTAGCAACAGCAGCAAAAGCAGCAGCAGAAGCACAACAGCAGTAGCAGAAGTAAGAACAGCAGCAACAGAAACAACAGCAGCAGTAAGAGCAGCAACAGCAGCAACAGCAACAGCAGCAGCACAACAGCATAAACAGCAACATCAGAAGTAACAGCAGCAGCAACAGCAGCAGCTGCAACAGCAGGAGCAGTAACAGCAGTAGCAAAAGCAGCAACAGCAACAGCAGCAACAACAGCAGCAGTAAGAGCAGCAACATCAGCAACAGCAACAGCAGCAACAGCAAAACAGCAGAAGAAGCAGCAACAGCAGAAGTAACAGCAGCAGTAACAGCAGCAGTAACAGCAGCAGTAACAGCAGCAGCAGCAGCAGCAGCAACAGCAGCTATAAGAGCAGCAGCAGCAACAGCAGCAACAACAGCAGCAGCAGTAACAGCAGCAGCAGCAACAGCAGCAGCAACAGCAGAAGCAGCAACAGCAGTAGTAAGAGCAGCAGCAGCAACAGCAGTAGCAGCAACAGCAGAAGCAGAAACAGCAGCAGCAGCAAGAGCAGCAGCAGCAATAGCAGCAGCAGTAACAACAGCAGCAACAGCAACAGCAGAAACAGCACCAGCAACAACAGCAACAGCAGCAGTAGCAACTTCAGCGGAAAGAGCAGCAACAGCAGCAAAAGCAGCAGCAGCAACAGTAGCAGCATTAGTAACAGCAGCAGCAGCAACAGCAGCAGTAACAGCAGCAGCAGCAACAGAAGCAGAAGCAACAGCAGCAACAGTAACCAGCAAAAAGTAACAGCAGCAACAAACAGCAGCAGCGTAACAGCGCAGTAACACAGCAGTAACAGCAGTAAACAGCAACAGTAAAACAGCAGCAGTAAGCAACAGCAGCAGCAGCAAAAGAAGCAGCAGGAACAGCAGCAGCAGCAACAGCAGCAGCAGTAACAGCAGTAACAGCAGTAACAGCAGAAACAGCAGCAGCAGTAACAGCAGCAGCAGTAACAGCAGAAACAGCAGCAGCAGTAACAGCAGCAGCAGTAACAGCAATAGCAATAGCAGCAACAGCAGCAACAAAAACAACAGCAACAGCATCAGCAACAACAGCAGCAAAAGCAACAGCAGCAGCAGCAACAGCAGCAGTAAGAGCAGCAACAGCAGCAAAAGCAGCAGCAGCAGCAACAGAAGCAGTAACAGCAACAGCAGAAACAGCAGCAGCAGCAACAGCAGCAGCATTAAGAGCAGTAGCAACAATAGCAACAGCAGCAGCACAACAGCAGAAGCAGCAAAAGCAGTAGTAACAGCAGCAGAAACAGCAGCAGCGGCAACCGCTGCAGCAGCAACAACAGCAGTAGTAAGAGCAGCAACAGCAGCAACAGCAACAGCAGCAGCAACAGCAGCAGTAACAGCAGCAGCAACAGCAACAACAGCAGTAGCAGCAGCAGCAGCAACAGCAGCAGCAACAGCAGCAGCAACAGCAACAGCAACAGCAGCAGTAACAGCAGCAGCAACAACAGCAGAAGTAAGAGCAGCAACAGCCGCAACAACATCAGCAGCAACAGCAGCAGCAGCAACAGCAGCAGCAGCAACAGCAGAAGCAGCTACAGCAGCAGCAGCAACAGCAGCAGCAGCAATAGCAGCAGCAGTAACAACAGCAGCAATAGCAACAGCAGAAACAGCACCAGCAACAACAGCAACAGCAGCAGCAGCAGCAACAGCAGCAACAGCAGCAGCAACAGCAGCAGTAACAGCAGCAGCAGCAACAGCAGCAGCAGCAGCAACAGCAGCAATAACAGCAGCAGCAGCAGCAGCAGCAGCAACAGCAGCAGCAAGCAGTAACAGCAGCAGCAATACACAGCATAACAGACAGAAACAGCAGCAAGCAGATACTGTAACAGCAGCAGTAAATAACAGTAACAGCAGCATAACCAGCAGTAAAACAGCAGCAGAACAGCAGCAGAAGCAGCAGCAACAGAAACAGCAGCAACAGCAAAAGCAGCAGCAGCAACAGCAGTAGTAACATCAGCAGCAGTAACAGCAGTAACAGCAGTAACAGCAGCAGGAACAGCAGCAGGAACAGCTGCAGCAGCAACAGCAGCAGCAGTAACAGCAGCAGCAGTAGAAGTAACAGCAGCAACAGCAATAGCAGCAGCAGCAACAGCAGCAGCAGTAACAGCAGCAACAACACCAGCAGAAGCAACAGCAGCAGCAGCAACAGCAGCAGCAGCAACAGCAGCAGTAAGAGCAGCAACAGCAGCAAAAGCAGCAGCAGCAGCAACAGCAGCAGAAGCAGTAACAGCAACAGCAGAAACAGCAGCAGCAGCAACAGCAGCAGCATTAAGAGCAGTAGCAACAATAGCAACAGCAACAGCAACAGCAGAAGCAGCAGCAGCAGTAACAGCAGCAGAAACAGCAGCAGCAGCAACAGCAGCAGCAGCAGTACTAGCAGCAGCAACAGCAGCAACAGCAACAGCAGCAGCAACAGCAGCAACAGCAGCAGCAACAGCAGCAGCAGCAGTAAGAGCAGCAGCAGCAGAAGCAACAGCAGCAGCAGTAACAGCAATAGCAACAGCAGAAGTAAGAGCAGCAACAGCAGCAACAACAACAGCAGCAGTAACAGCAGCAGCAGTAACAGCAGCAGCAACAGCAGCAGTAACAGCAGCAGCAGCAGCAGCAGTAACAGCAGCAGCAGCAACAGCAGCAGCAACAGCAGCAGTAACAGCAGCAGCAGCAACAGCAGCAGCAGCAACAGTAACAGCTGCAGCAGCGACAGCAGCAGCAACAGAAACAGCAACAGCAACAGCAGCGGTAAGAACAGCAGCAGCAGCAGTACCAGCAGCAGCAGCATTAGTAACAGCTGCAGCAGCAACAGCAGCAGCAACAGCAGCAGCAACAGCAGCAGCAGCAACAGCAGCAGTAACAGCAGCAGCAACAGCAGCAGAAGTAACAACAGCAGCAACAGCAACAGCAGCAGCAACAGCAGCAGCTACTGCAGCAACAGCAGCACTAACAGCAGCAGCAACAGCAGCAGCAACAACTGCAGCGGAAAGAGCAGCAACAGCAGTAACAGCAGCAACAGCAGCAACAGCAGCAGCAATAAGAGAAGCAAAAGCAGCAGAATTACAAGCAACAGCAGCAACAGCAGCAGCAGCAGTAACAGCAGCAAACAGTAAACAGCAGCAAAACAGCAGTAAGCAGCAGTAAGCAACCAGCAAAAGCAGCAGTAACAGCAACCAAAAAACAGCAGTCAGCAAACAGCAGCAGCAACAGCAGCAAAACAGCAGTAACAGCAGCAACAACAACAGCAGAACAGTAAACAGCAGCAGAACAGCAAACAGCAGCAGCACAGCAGACAGCAACAAGCAGGTAACAGCAGCAGCAACAGCAGCAGTAAGAGCAGCAGTAACAGCAGCAGCAGCAGCAGCAACAGGAGAAACAGCACAACAACAGAAGCAGCAACAGCAGTAGTAACAGCAGCAGCAGCAACAGCAGCAGCAGCAACAGCAGCAGCAGTAACAGCAGCAGCAACAGCAACAGCAGAAACAGCACCAGCAGCAAAAGCAACTGCAGCAGCAACAGCAGCAAAATCAGCAGCAGCAACAGCAGCAATAAGAGAAGCATCAACAGCAGAATCAGAAGCAACAGCAGCAGCAGCAGCAGCAGCAGTAACAGCAGCAGCAGCAACAGCAGAAGCAGCAGTAACAGCAACAGCAGAAACAGCAGCAGCAGCAACAGCAGCAGCAGTAACAGCAGTAGCAACAGCAGCAAAAGCAGCAGCAGCAAACACAGCAGCAGCAGTAACAGCAGCAGCAGCAACAGCATCAGTTACAGCTGCAGCAGCAACAGCAGCAGCAACAGCATCAGTAACAGCTGCAGCAGCAACGCAGCAGCGACAGCAGCAGCAGCAGTAACAGCAGCAGCAACAGCAGCAGCAGTAACAGCAATAGCAACAGCAGCAACAGCAGCAGCAGCAAGAGCAGCAACAACAGCAGCAGCAACAGCAGCAACAGCAACAGCAACAATAGCTGCAACAGCAGCAGTAAGAGCAGCAACAGCAGCAGCAGTAACACCAGCAGCAGCAACAGCATCAGGAAGAGCTGCAGCAGCAACAGCAGAACCAGCAACAGCAGTAGTAACAGCAGCAACAGCAGCAGCAGCAGTAACAGCAACAGCAGAAACAGCAGCAGCAGTAACAGCAGTAGCGACATTAGCAACAGCAGCAAAAGCAGCAGCAGCAAACAAAGCAGCAGCAGTGACAGCAGCAACAGCAACAGCAGCAGCAGCAACAGCAGCAGCAACAGCAGCAGCAACAGCAGCAGCAACAGCAGAAGCACAACAGCAGCAGCAGCAACAGCATGAGTAACAGCTGCAGCAGCAACAGCAGCAGCAACAGCAGCAGCAGCAGTAACAGCAGCAGCAACAGCAGCAGGAACAACAGCAGCAGCAGTAACAGCAATAGCAACAGCAGCAACATCAGCAGCAGCAAGCGCAGCAACAACAGCAGCAGCAACAGCAGCAACAGCAACAGCAGCAACAACAACAACAGCAGCAACAGCAACAGCAGCAGCAGCAACAGCAGCAGTAAGAGCAGCAACAGCAGAAACAGTAAGAGCAGCAGCAGCAGCATCAGTAACAGCTGCAGCAGCAACAGCAGAAGCAGCAACAG
>CM063499.1:90507885-90535385 GCA_032207245.1 Pardosa pseudoannulata | reverse complement strand
AACTGCTGTTAGCCCGAATTGCTGATTCCAGCAGTACAGCAGCAGTAACAGTAGCAGCAACAGCAACAGCAGCACTTTCAAAAATTCCTTTTATTTAGTAGAAGGGTCAAAAGGCAAGGAAATTATTCCAGGAATGTTGTCAATTCGCTCGTTCAGGGGCTTGTAAATTACTTCTAGTTTATTCTATAAGACAGATTTATTTATAAGATTTATTTAAGATTAATAGAATATGTATACATATATATGGAAGAAGTTGTACACAAATATCTTGTACACAATTTACACAAGCACCTATTGTTTTGACTCCGGGGTCTCTGGAGAACGACAACACCTACATAAAATTCAATCTGTTCCTATCAAAGAAACCTACATGTATACTTACCTACGTACGTACATACATACTTATCTACTTACCTGCATACTTACTTACCTACTTTATTGAGGCTAAAAATGAAGAGCAAAGCGATAATCGCAAAAATTTATTTCTATTAAAAATATTTCCCAACGGCGGCGGATACCGGAATTTTTTACCTACTTTACCTTCATTTTTTACCTACTGTTCACTACCATTCGGACTTTGGAAGAATGAATTATTTTTAAAGAGACAGCTGACTTATTTACTACCTTACCTACGTACTCACTTACTTATTTAGTTACCTACATATTTACTTACTTAACCACTAACTTACCTACCTACTTACTTTCTTACTTACCTACCGACCTAACGATGGCAGGGTGCTGGCCTTCGGTACTGGAGTTCGTGGGTTCGAATCCCACTGTGGCATGGATGTTCGTAGCCGTTCGGAATCGGCGTTAAGCTCTAGATCCAGGTCTCATTAGCTCTCGTGTTTCAAAAAGTAGAACGTAGCACTCCAAAACCAAACCAAAAACCAAAACTTGCATATCGATGACGTACTTATTTATTTACATACATACCTACTTACTTATATACTTACTTACATACCTACTTACTTTCTTACATAACTACTTATTTACATACGTACTTACATACCTACGTACTTAATTAAACACCTTCTTAATTACTTACCTACTTTCTTACTTACTTTCCTATTTACTTTTTTACCTATTTTATACTTACCTACCTTCTTACCTACTTACATTCTTACTTACCTATTTTGTTACCTACTTATTTTTCTACTTTCTTACCTACTTACCTGCATACTTACCTACCTACGTACTTACTGACTTAGGTAGGTAAGTAAGTAAGAATGTAAGTAGGTAATTAAGTAGTTAAGTAACCTACCTATGTCCGTACTTACTTAATTACTTATTAACCTACTTACTTATATTTACTTACATACCTACTTATTTCTTACTTACCTACTTACTTACTTTCCTGTTTACTTCCTACTTACTTACCTTATGAATTTCCTACTTACATTCCTATTTACTTACTTACCTACTTACTTTACTTACTTAAGAGAATTGGCAGTAAGCAGACAAAGCTCCACCTAATGATTTTATTTTCTTACAGAGAGAAAATAAAATATTTGGATATTATTTTTGGCGTCATTTCTCATCAACCTGTTTCGCATAAAGTCGTACAATACAATAAGGCAATTTGTCGCAACGTCACGAACTACTATAATGTCCTTCCCATTCATTTTTATGTTTACAACAGCCAATAGACAAACAATAAACTGCCCTTCCGCTTGAAACTAAAGCCAGAATTGTCATAATTTGAGAATTTGCCCTACTGCATGAAATCGCCTTATTGGTTAATAATTAACCTTTGATTAGCTGAAATTAAATGTTGTGAGACCGATACTTGGAATAAGAAAATATATTAACAAGAAAATTGGCAGTAAGTAGACAAAGCTCTACCTAACGATTTTATTTTCTTACAAAAAGAAAATAGTTTTATCTGCATGTTACGCAAAAATTAATCGATAAGTGTTTTGTTAATTACTTTTTTGTTGCCTTTTAGTCATTAGTAATTTATTATTTTTATGAAGCACAGCATCAATTTTATTGAAATGACTTGAAAACATGATGAGCATCGATAAAGAAATTAATCAATGTCACCGCTAAAAGGTAACAATATTTGTCTATACTTTTCTAGAAATCAATTTCTGTTCGGTCTGTTTTATCTTTTTTTTTTTTGTATCATGCAAGCGTAATTGTCATGCTGATATAAGAAGTTTTTATCCCTGAATAACTCCCTCTTTCTTCCAGTTCTTATCTCTATTGCTTACGAAGAATACGAGAATAGTGCTATTCATATATTTGTTACCATATCTGTAAAATAGTAGTGAGAACAAAATTTCAGCGTTAAAGCATTCATATAGTGAAAAAACAGTGAAGAAGATATTAAATACGATTCACCATTTAATGAAATATCCTATTTGCTGCTTTGTGCCATTTTGAATACTTGAAAACTGATGAATATTCTGTCTACAAAATAACTTGTGAAATCACCTACATATTAATTCTACGCTTCGCTAGAAAAGCAGTCATTTAGTAGTTTTAGAGATATTCATTAATCCCGTATTTATGGATGTGTAACAGTATTTTTATTTTGAAGGTCTGAATTTCGAGATGTGTCACAGAACAAAAGAATATAGTTTCAAACTGCATTATCAGTTAATCCAAAAGTAAAGAGACAAAGCTTTGAAGATTTTATTTTACCTGGTATAAATATCGAAATATGTCAATAGATATAGCAGTCTGATTTATAATTAAGACCTAAAGTTTTATGTCAACTTTATTTTTTATATTTCAGAAGTTTTATTGTAAATTCAAAGCTTTATAATAATTTCTCGTTGAAAATTTTAGTTTAGAAACTATCAAGATCTGTTGTTTTAGGGTAATCGTTTAATTTTTTCAAATCAATTTACTTTTATTTATTCATTATATTAAAAAAGTCTGAGTTTAGATGTAAACATGTGTTATTCTGTCTTTTGATATTGTCAGTAGTTCAACTTATTTTTAAGGTAAAATAATTATTTCTTGAGCTGTAAAATTAAAGCAGTTGTATATGAAATACACTCAACTATGTCATACGTAGTGTTGCTCAAAAAATTAGCTAAAGCAGTGGCTGACTCGTTAATATTTACATTTTACTTCATCTAATAGATATCTAATTGAAATTTTGTCTGGTGTCTACATTCGTTATCATAGATGAGATATTTGTATCCAGTAAATAACTATATATTCTGAAAACTGAAATATATCTTATCAGTTGCTTTTCAATATTATTTTAGTGATAATTTCTTTCCCTTGTTGACACCGGAAACATGTAGTGAAGCATTTTATGATACTGTAATGACTTTTCCTTCTTACTTGTCGTAAATACTTTCAGTAATCATTTTTCAATAACCGAGTAATTTAAAACTTGTTATTGAGTAATTGCTGAAACGAAGACAGAGCTTTCATTTTCGACATAACTTTGAAATCCAGCAAACACCGGAAATTGAGTTGTAGAGAATCAACTGCATTTGTTTTGTTAACATTTATGAAAAGTAATTATATGTTGTGTTTAATCTCATTCAATATCTGATGTAAGTTTATCTTCTATAGTGAGGTATTTTTATTTATTTCATAATAGCAGCTGTATTCTGAATTCATCAAGGTCGATTAAATTATTTTGATTCCATCGGAAATTCTTGCGTATATAAATTTAATTCAGAGTGGATTTATTAAACGAAGTAAATAAAACGGCGTTTGTGTTAAACAATGCAGAAAAATTAAGTATACAATATGTACTGATTGTTTTTTTTTTTTTTATTTAATATTTTACTTAACGTCGGATTGTTTTGCTTCTATGGTATTCGAAACTTATAGTTCCTGTAAAATATAAAGCAAAACAAAAACAAATGGAAACTATAGTAGTATAAATTTTATACTTTCATTTCAATCCATTTCTTAAATTATATCTATTATTATATACGTCTATTGCACCATTTCTTTCAAAGCTACTAGTAATATTAGTTGCTTTTGTTCAAAATAATAATACGCGCACAATTCATTTATTTACAAAAATTCGTCTTTATTTAGGCCAAAGTAATTATATGGAGTACATTGCAGAATTTATCAAAAGAACAATAAAATAGGCTTACCAAATTCATACATAGATCAACAGATAGAATCTAGAATTCAATGCTTGCTATGTTTTATTTTATTATGGAATAGTTAAAAAGAAATATTTATAAAAAAAAAATACTTAAAATTAAAAAAAAGGTCTTTTTTTCTGCAATTTCTGTATTAAAAAATTAAATTTGGGAATTAAGGAATATAATTATAAAAATACTTTTTTATTTTTATTTATTTATTTTTTTTAATTGGATATTGTATGAGAATGAATTATTCACACAACCAATGGTTATTTATTTGTATTATAGCTGATAAATTTTATTGGAAAAAAACCAAAGAATTAATAGAACATAAAATATTCATCTGGTAAGGCACATTGGACCATATATGGCTTGGACCATTATGTTGTATGAATTAATACAACATAAAATATTCATCTGGTAAGGCACATTGGACTCTGCTTAATGTGATCAGTTTTCGACCGTGAATTTGATAACAATAAACGATATGCAGAATTAGGTAAATTTACTTCCCCCTCCCAGTAATTCACATGTACTAAATTTCTGTGAATTCTCTTGTAAATAATATTTTCGCGTGTCTTCTATCGCTGAAACCAACAAAATCTTTTTTTTTTTTTTTTTTCATTTGAGCAATTAAACTTTTTGCTTTTTGTTTCCTAAGGGGTCCGTTGACTGGAGCATCATGTTCTCGGAACATTTTCAAATCAAAATCTTAGAGCCTTTAAAACTTTACCAGCTCTATTACGTTTGCATTTACGTTTTATTTTTATTTTGTTTATCTCTTCTAGTAAGTTCATTCCGATTTTTCAAAATTTTGCAGAATAGAGGCTGAGAAATGTTTAACTGTTCTGCGGCATTGCGCTGACTCACTTCTGTTAAACCTGTCATAACGATTTGAAATTTCTTTTGTTTTAATGTTAAATTATTTCGCTTTCTGGATTCAAGCTGCAAGCGAGCAAGGCATAAAATGTGAATACACTCCTTCTCAGTTCCGATAAGAATGTGTTGCCTACCGCTTATCTGAGACCCATTGACCAGCAGCAGGGTGTGCGGATTTCTGAAAAATTCCAGGAACGTGTAATTTCCCACTCCTTTGGTCATTCTCTATTTACTTAAGTGGAAGACGAGAATTCTCAAATTCAAACAACAGCGAAGGAAACGAAAAGAATGGTTTTCTTTTGAATACATTGTGAATATTCCTTTGCCAGTTAAAATGAGGTTCGAAAACGGATCCCATTAACTGATGTAACGATAAAACGATAATTTTAACATACAATCGGGACCAAGTGATTTCGATAACAATAAGCGATTGATAACATTAACCGCGATCCCATTAAGCGGAGTCCAATGTACTAAGTTAGTCGACTTATGTCATAATTTAGAAAGGAAAAAAAATGTTAGGCTTACTTATTTCTATAGTTAAATTTGCTTTAATTGTGTATTTATCTCTCTTTATATACTATTAAAACGTTATTCATGTTCAAGTATATTGGAAATGACGCCCAATTCTTCAGTCTTGCTTATCGTTAGAGCGTTTTACGCAGTTTTTCTCATTCTTCCTGCTCTTGAAAATGGCGGCAAATATTGGCGCCTTTTTTCCCATGTTCTCGATTCTTCTACAATTGTCTGTTTGCTATTTATATTCGGCAATGACATTTACCTTGTATATCGATCTTTTACATTTTTCCCATTCGGAATCGTAATATCAGCTATGTGCGGTAATTTCTGTAGCATGGGTATACGCATAGCACTAATGAGAAAGAGGAAAGATATAATATCAACCATGCGCCAAATTTTGAAATGTCACCAAATTTTGGATTGCGAAAAAAGCGAAAATGCAATTTTAATCGTTTCTTTTTGTATTTGTTGGATTACCCAAGGTATAATGCTTTTGGACAGCATCGAAGTATTGCTGGAAGATAGTGGTAGTAGGAGAATGGTGGATGCAGTATTGTACGGAACACAGAGCACTGAAGTGTGGCTTACTTTACTGGCAGTCCTTGTAAAACACTTAGCTTTGATTCAGGTATACGCTTTACCTTTTAGTTGTGTTGTGTTGTGCTACTATATATGCAGACTCTTGACGCGAGCCATAAAAAGAGCTGAGAAGTCTATCAAAATGAATCAGGATTTGCGAAGCACTCTTTGTAACTTCTTGGAAATATCTCGACAAACGACATCAAGCCTTGACAATGTCGAAGCAGCGTTATCGACAATGCTGATGTTGCTGTATTGTTATCTAATGTCTTGTATATTTATAGTGATCACCATGATGGTCCAAATATGGCCAAAAGTAATCATATGGGAGGATTTGAGGCTTAATTTACCTACGTTTGCTATCTCTCTGATTGGTTTCTTCGTCTTAAGCATGCAAGGAATCAATGTTCACAACGCTGCCACCGATCTAAAAAGAAAAATTTACCGATACTGCGTGAAACTATCTTTTCCAATTCGCAGCCAAGATGAGAGCATGCGTTTATTAATCTTAACCATGGTCGACACATTCCAAGCTAGAACTCAAGTAACCGTAGGCGGATTCTTCTCGCTTAATAGATATTTTATTCTTCAGACAGCTGGTGCTATGATAACATATGGATTAATCATTGCACAGCTTGGTACAGGTAGATAAATAAGGCTATTTTAACGCACAATTTCACTCAAAATGGAACCATAAACTTTCTGTATCTATATTTTGATTTATAGTATATTTGTATCCAGATCTCCTTGTGGAATCCATTTTTTATATATTAAATGCCCGTAATGCTTAAAAATATTAGATATAATAAACCATTAAAGGCTCACTATGGCTCACTTTTAACAATTTGGAGATGTTGGCTTTGTAAACTATTGAGGGATTAATTGCCCTTATATATAAATGACCTCTTTCTCAGTGGGTTTTTTTTAATTAAGAAAACGTATATAATTCTATTACAATGGCCAATCTACATCCATTAAAGTCGCCCAAATAACAAGGGATACAATGTTTGGATAAAATACCTTTGTGTTTTAGTAAACATCGCTAATAATTAAGAAAATGTATATAATTCTATTACAATCACCAATCTACATCCATTAAATGCGCCTAAATAGCAACGGATACAATGTTCGGATAAAATACCTTTGTGTTTTAGTAAACATCGCTAATAATTAAGAAAATGTATATAATTCTATTACAATCACCAATCTACATCCATTAAATGCGCCTAAATAGCAACGGATACAATGTTCGGATAAAATACGTTTAAGAGAAAAGAAGTATTTCAAATGTGTTTAAGAAATACGACAGTTTAATTTATCAGCATTTAATTATCTATGATACCATACTCCATAATAAAGCTAATTAAGTATATACCCCTCTATTGTCCAGTAGCATTTCAGTTGCACACGGGTGACATGACAGCTGAATGGAACCAATAACTTATTGGCATTACGGATTTCTAAACGTTCTTTCAAACTGTATAGAGATAAAGAACAATATGGCTTTTCGTCCGTTGTGTAAAGTTAACAGTAATAGCATTAAATATTAATTACGCGTGAAATAAATAGTTCTAGCTAGTGGCAGTCACCTGTTACTTTTTCCACCACTTTTCTACTGCAGTGTTGGTGTTTAGGTAAAATTTAATTTATCTTTTGCAATTAGAACTGTATGAAAAGAAGAGAAAATGGATTGAATTTTTCACACAAATTACGTTTTCTTTGACTATACTTAATAACGATAGATGCTTTTCGATTCATCTTGATATCCTTATATGCAATCTGTTGAACTTGAAACTATTAAGGAACAATTGGTGAAAAAACGTTAATATACGAAGTTACGGGAAGAAGTTATTAGAGTTCCTCAACGAAAGTGAATTATTTTACATTGAAATCTCACTTGCATTAGTTTTCGTTCAGATCTAGAGAAACTTAGTTTTCGTGATTCACCTTTCGCGATAGTTATTTACCAAAAATAGAAATATTATCAATTTTGTTCAATACTATTTAAAATTTTTAGGCTGTTTCGTTTCCTTTGACTTCATTCAAATTACCTGCGTAAGCTTAAGTTGCCATTTTTCATTCATTCTGTTATTTACTGTGTGAAAATGTATTTTATCTTTATTTGAATTTTATTTTATGATGTTTTTTGAAATTATTCTGTCTGTAATTGCCATAAATTGCCAAAACTCTGGTCAGCATTTTCGAAACGATTTTTAATTGTAATCATAATCTACGTTCTGATTTTGAGTAAAAGCAATGCATGTTGTATTAAAAATGTTTATATTTTAAACAGCATTTTTATAACCTTATTTATTCTAATAAAGAGCATCAAAAGCGAAAATATTCAAAATTAATTTATTAAAATGTTTATATTTATTAATAATTAAGACCATAGATCGTGATTAATGATTAAATTTGAGATTTTACTTATTAAAAGTGTATATAATATTTAAAAAAAGTATGTTAGCAATAACTCTACCTTTTTATTTTCGTAAAAGTACATTAGCTTTCCGTTCTGATATGTTATTATATTCACCCGTTAACTTATATTCTTTCGTCGTTTGATATTATTCTCAAGTGTATTCTAATCCTATAACGCAATATATTCTTTTCATTTGTTGCACCATAAATCCAGGATCAATTTGACTTGTATAATCTTCGTTTGTAAAATAATTTGACAAATTTGCGAACATAAGAAATTGAGAATGTTAAAAATGTAAACTGTTCTTAATATTAAAAAAAAAAAAAAGTATGTTAACAATAAATCTACTTTTTTATTTTCGTACAAAGTGTGAATTGTTATCTTACTGATATGTTATTTTATTAACCTGTTAATTTATATTCTTTTGTCGTTTGGTATTATTCTCAAGTGCATTTTAATCCTTTAACACAATATATATTTTCGTTTGTTGTACCGTAAATCTAGGTTCTATTTCACTTGTATAATCTTCGTTTGTAAAATAATTTGACAGACTTTGCGAACGTAAGACATTCAGAATGTTAAAAATGGAAACTGTTCTTAATATTTAAAAATAAGTATGTTAGCAATAAATCTACCTTTTTATTTTCGTACAAAGTATGTTAGCTTTCCGTACTGATATGTTATTATATTCACCTGTTAACTTATATTCTTTTGTCGTTTCGTATTATTCTCAAGTGTATTTTAATCCTGTAACACAATATATTCTTTTCATTTATTGCACCATAAATTCAGGTTCAATTTGACTTGTATGTTCTTCGTTTGTAAAATAATTTGACAAATTTGCGAACATATTAAAAATGGAAAGTGTTCTTAATTTTAAAAAAAAATGTTAGCAATATATTTACCTCTTTATTTTCGTACAAAGTGTGAATTGCTTTCCGTACTGATATGCTATTTTATTCACCTGTTAACTTATATTCTTATGTCGTTTGGTATATTCTCAAGTGTATTTTAATCCTATAACACTATATTCTTTTCATTTGTTGCACCATAAATCCAGGTTCAATTTGACTTGTATAATCTTCGTTTGTAGAATAATTTGACAAACTTTGCGAACGTAAGACATTCAGAATGTTAAAAATGGAAAGTTCTTAATATTTAAAAATAAGTATGTTAGCAATAAATCCACCTTTTTATTTTCGTACAAAGTATATTAGCCTTCCGCACTGATATGTTATTATATTCACCTGTTAACTTATATTCTTTTGCCGTTTGGTATTATTCTCAAGTGTATTTTAATCCTATAACACAATATATATTTTCGTTTGTTGTACCGTAAATCCAGGTTCTATTTCACTTGTATGATCTTCGTTCGTAAAATAATTTGACAAATTTGCGAACATACTAAAAAATGGAATGTGTTCTTAGTATTTAAAAAAAAAGTATGTTAGCTTATAAATCTACCTTTTTATTTTCGTACAAAGTGTGAATTGCTTTCCGTACTGATATGCTATTTTATTAACCTGTTAGCTTATATTCTTATGTCGTTTGGTATTATTCTCAAGTGCATTTTAATCCTTTAACACAATATATTCTTTGCGTTTGTTGCACCATAAATCCAGGTTCAATTTCACTTGTATAATCTTCGTTTGTAAAATAATTTGACAAACTTTTATTTTCATACAAAGTGTGAATTGCTTTCAGTATTGATGTTGTTATATTAACTGTTGACTTATATTATTTTGTTATTAGGTATTATTTTCAAGTGTATTTTAATTGTTTAATGCAATATATCCTTCTGATTTGTTTACCGGAAATCCAATTTCGATTTGACATACAGAATCTTCGTTTGTAAACTTATTTGACAAATTTTGAGGATGTAAGAAATTGGGAATATTAAATATGGAAACACATGCTATAAATATACTTTCATTTCCTTAAATTGATTGTGCAACCATTGTTTTAACCCATTAAAGGCAGTTATTTCTGTCGATTATGTATTGAACATCTTAAACGTAAGATATTATGGACTGCACTGAGTAAAACAAATAAGAAATTTTAAACATTGTAAGATTCCATTCATAAAAAACTGTTTGATAAGAGATTTATTCGGTACCATATGTAAACATAGTACTGTAAAGCGAAGTTTTACAATAAATAGAGCTAATTGTAATGATTTTAGTCGGCGTATCAGACTAAAAATTATGTTCGAGGATTGAAAAATTCTAAACTATGGAACCTAATGACAAAATTATAAATAATAATACAATCGAAAATTTGGTAAATTGTTTAAACGAAATTTACCAAATATTTTGTAGCAGTTCCTCAGAAAGGACATTTGTCATTAATGGGTTAAACATCGTTTTAGGATAATTGTTTTCATGCGAAAATTACTTTTCAGAATGTCTCGGTTGCCAGTTAATATTGTACTTTCGCGTATGTTGAATATGTTTTTAACCGTATATGTCATTCTCCCTGTGCATGAAAATTGTCAGAAGTGCAGACGATTTTTTTCTCAATCAGTAGACTGCATTATGATTGCCTGTTTGCTGTACATAGCAGCTAATGACATTTATCTAGTGTGTTATTATTACAAATTTTTTTCCATCGGACTGATGATTTCTGCTACGGGTGGCAACTTTTGCAGTATGGGAATGCGAATAGTTTTGATGAGAAATGGCAAGAATATATTGACAGTTATACGGGAAGTTATTTCAAGGCACCAAATTGCAGATGAGAGGAAAGCTGAAAATGTAGTTTTGTTAACGGCAATATGTGCCTGTTGGATTGTTCCGTGCCTGTTCTTTTTTGTTGTAATAAATGTAATGAAGCGGGATTTGGGGAATCAAAGAATCCAGTCAAGTGTATTTTTTGGATCATATCATGACGGAACGTGGTTGACCTGTCTAGCGATACTTATAAAATTTATAGGATTACAACAGGTGTACGTGTTCCCCGGATATTGTGTTCTGTTGTGCTATTACGCCTGCAGACTTCTCACTCGAGCGATTAAAAAAGCCGAACAAGAATTAAAAATTCAACACGATTTTCGGGCAGTTTATTATACCTATTTGGAAGCATCTCGGAAAATCTCCAAGAGTGTGGGAAACGTCGAAAGTGCTTTATCATTCATGTTCATGCTGTTGTACTGCCATCTTATGTCGTGCATCTTCATAGCGACTACCTTGATGATCAAAATTTGGCGACAAAAACTGGTAAAAGAAGAGTTCGCCATCATCAACGTCACCATATTCACGATATCGTTAGCCGGTTTCTTCTTCCTGAGTTCTCAAGCGGCTAAAATCCAGAACGCTGCCTTTAACTTGAAGCGAAGTGTTTATTTTTCTTGTGTAAAGCTTTCTTTCCCGATTCGTAACCAAGAAGAAAGCTATCGTTTGCTGCTGTTAACGATGGCAGAAACTTTTGAAGTTCAAACACATCTGACTGTCTTGGGATTCTTCTCTTTAAATAGAAATTTTATTCTCAAAACTTCTGGTGTAATTATTTCATATGGTATTATCATAGCGCAGTTTGGTTAAGTCAGCATTATACTTTGTAGTAATTAAAGGATTTTGGAACAATTAAATCTTTAGAATTTCAGTTTTTTTGGTTTTTGTACCAACCCCTTCGTGCTCAGCCACTGCACACCCTGGCAAAATTATGAGGGACAATAATTTTCTACACCTATGTCTACCTATCTTTATATGGTATATAATAAATATTATTTATAATATATTCAAATATTATGTTGATTTGCTTGCTTGTATTCCCGCAGTGCGTGCGGTACTAGGTGCTGCACCACGTAGCGCGCAAACGAACATAGGAAGTTCTGATGTGTACGCACTGCGCACTAAATTGAAAATCACGCTTTATATGTATGGGCTACTGGAGAAGAACAGCATACTATGGCACTGAGGCAAGTGCAGCTATTTTTCCTGCACTTGGCATTCAGAATCATCCGAAGGTACGGTTTATTAAGCGTTGTATTAGAGCGGGGACTTACGTGCTGAAGCGATTTTGGTTTTTTAACTGATTAACTGGCCATACGATTTTGCAGACGGTTAATGTTTAAATTTATATATTGTAAGATTTTGTTTTCATGGAAATATAAAAGAAGTATTTCATCAATATAAAGATGTATTATATTTATTGAAATAATTAGCTGAAAAACAATGTTGTTTTGTTTTAAAGAAACGAATTTTAACAGAACAGTCCAAATTTTACCATTCATTGTGTCTTACAGACAGTATATAAGTTATATCTGTAACACCATATCCCTGGTTTTGTTTTTAAAAATTGTCAAGATGTTTTTCGCAGAATATATGATTTCCAAATGTTAAAAACAATTAATAAATATAATTTAATCCACTGACCGAACAAGAAACAGTTCGCTCTATTGTGCCAGCGTGCAGCGAAATCCTCTGCACGTGGAATAGACGTTCGGTTTGTCGGCACCGCAGCGGCGGGCGCCATGTGGTGCTACGTTTGCTGAACATATAAGTTTTTCGTGGAAGCCCGAAGCGTTGCTTTTTCGACGCCGATATGATACCATACAACAAAAGACATGATTTTTGCTTCAGTGCTAGTAGAATTCTCATAAGTTTAGCTGTTTTTATAGTTATAACTCGACTACTCGTAGGTAAATATTTTATTTATTGTATTCTTTAAATTTATATTCATAATAAATAACCCGTTTCAGAATGGAGAACTCAGATGTCTCAATAATTAAAGATTTATTGGAAAATCCATGTTCTCTGCACACCCTGCATGAAAACCTACCGCACGCCACTGGTTACACTTAACCATTAAAGCACGGGCCTAGGCGCCCCTTAATTTTAGGGGCCCCTAAAATTTGGTACTTAATTATTAAATTTTAAATCATTTAATTAACAAAATTTGAATTTTATTATTTTTTCTTATTAATTTTGTCTTAAAACCTACGAATAGCTATTGTTTGTTAATCTTACCTATGCTGTTTTATTTTATTTTTTTATAAAAAAAAAACTTAATTACAATGTTATGTTTACATCCTTGAGGATAAAAGATTTTTGGCATTCGATACTACAAAGGTATGTAAACATAAAAAATTAATAAACATAAAAATATTCGTTTTGTATCCTCTTTTATAAACTTTTTTTTTCTTGAAAAGGGTAGGAAAAGACTATTTGACCCAACTTTGCCTTGATCGGGCCCTGCCGTTAACGCTAAATCCGCGTTAACGCTAAATCCGCGGTTTGTGTTAAACTGACCCCGATTAATATAAATCTGTTTTATTCAAAAATTACATTGTATTTACACTGAATGACATTTACTCATTTTTGGACATTAAATAATTATAATTGATAAAAATAATAAGATATTACAATATCGAAAAGTATATAGTTAGAAAAATATATAGACAATTTTAATGTAATTATTAAGTTTCAAATCAGTCACGGTTTCTTATAGTTTAGGCAACTTTATATATATGGGCATACACACACAGCAAATGATTTCTGTAAAACAGCCTATATATTTTAGAAGCTTTTTCTCATAATTACCAAAGTTTGTATCGGAACTTATGAAATTCAAAGAAAAGATGTAGATTTATTTCAGTAGGATTATAGTGCAAAAAACATTGAAGAATCTGATTGTGTTTTTTATGTAATATTTATATTAGAAATCCTAAAACTTAAAATAATTTGAAATATGACATAAAATTTTTATGCATATTTAAAAATGCCTAAGAGAATTAGAGATGTATTTTACGATAAACTAGATAGATTTTTAAAAATTTTAAATATGAAGAATTTCATATATTGATGTCAGTATTTACATATAAATTAACGTTCTTATTTTTTCTCTCTAGAACTAATCATTTAATTCATAATTCAATCCCTAAAGTTATTCAAAATAGTGTTGTTAATATAAAACGGTGAAAACTGAAGAAAAAAAAGGTTTTAAAACAAACGATTTTTAAAAGGTCAAAATGCTTTTTCCAGGCTTTACCACACTATAGTCCACTGCAAGCCATTACCACCGTCTGGAGAGGGTATGGCTTATCGAGGTCGACGGTGGCAGACGATAAAATGATCTTGACGGAGGATGGCTTCGGAAGCGGGTTTTCTCTTGTAGCCTCCACACCATGGCCAATTGTTAATCACTCCAGTACGGGTCTTGATGGCGATCTTGGACGATGGTTCATGGATTACATCTACACTCTGGGCCACTAAATGAGCCGAGAGCTTGGATTCGTCCATAGGGTCTACTGCGCACTTAGGTTGCGCATCTGGCTGCCTTTGATCTTTGGAGAAAAACCACCTCCAAAGCCATTGTCCGCAAAGGATATTTTATCGTCTGCCACCATCGACCACGATAAGCCATACCCCCTCCAGACGGTGGTAATGGCTTGCAGTGGAACCAAGACGGTGTCATTGGCCAAATATCAGGCCTACAGCTTTCAACCCGTAGAACTGATAAGTTATAAACTAAACATGGTCCACTGCAAGCCATTACCACCATCGGACGATGGCTTCGGAAGCGGTTTTTCTCCAAAGATCAAAGCAGCCACATGCGCAGTAGACCCTAAGGACGAGTTCACGCACCCGGCTCATTTAGTGGCCCAGTATGTGGATGCAACCCGTAAACCATCGTCCAAGGTCATCATCAGGAAGTGGTGAACAATTGGCCATAGTGTGGAGGCTACATTATACGTTTCTAATTGTTATATCGTCTTCAACTTTGGTCACAATATACTAGATGAGCCGAAGGATATTGTAAGCGAAAACAATGGAAAGTCAATATTTTCGTCAATATCTTATATTTATAATATATTCGATGTCGGGTATAGAGTCTCTTCAGTTAGTAGAGTTTTAATTTTGGAATTTAAAGAATTTAATGGCAGTATTTACCCATCTAGTTTATCTTTTATAAAATGATATATTGAAGGGTTTCAATTGTGATGTACGTTGAATAATTAACTCGTACAATTATGCTATTGTATCATACATTTTTAGGAACACTTTTTCTACTTTTTGAAAAGAAAACAAAGAACTGTATAACAAAAATAAAAACTTTATTAACTATAAGCTCTACATGTCAGGGCAGCAGGAGTTGAAATGCCACTTTGAGTTTGTCCAAGAAATCCACTAGCATCTTTTGTACTTCCAGCAAAGAGTTTTCTGTCTTGGCAGGCACGACCGAACTTTCGCCTCTGCACTTGCCTTGTATACAGTGCTGGAAGGCAAAAAATCGAAAAATTAATCGATGAAAAAAGTAATTATGAACCACAGTGTCGGACCTTAGGTGGTCATCTGATTGTTAACCCTCTGACATTTTCAGTTGTTTCCAGAATTCGGTAAAAAAAGTCACATTTTTTTTTTTGTTTATTTTACATTTTAAAGTAAAGATATGTTATTAAAATTAACATTTTTAGAGCATTAATATTTTTAAGCATTTATTACAACTTTTTTTTTCTTTCTATGAAAGCATCAAAGAACTGAAGTTTACCTTTAGTCTCATCGATATCCAAGTTAGTTTTTGGAATTCCAGTGAATGCAAATCTAGGAGGCGGATTCGAAAGATTATCACAATTTTAAAAAATTGTCTTGCTTGACTGATTTCATATGTACTATTATCGTCAGAGTCACTACTATCCAGGTCATCTAGTAAACTTTCGCTACTATCATTTACGGATAATTCAGTTTCTGATTTAGAGTCGCAGTTCGAATCGCAAGAAATTAGCTCCATACGCTCTGAATTATCCATTATTTTAAAGTAAAAATATATTATTCAACTCTTACATCAATAAAGTTATCAGGCGGTTAGTTAAAATATAACCAGAAAGTTATACACGGAAAGATAACAATTCGTCTTCTGATACAAAACATGCGAAAAAACCCGCGCTTTTGAACCAGAGTAGAAAATACAATAAACTGCAAACTATCATTTACTGGACAACCATCGTCATTTATACGAATAATTTGTTACTGAAAATCGAAAAAATACGGCCGAAACAGTGCGAACGAAATAGAAATCAGATTGCTAGTACGCCGTACGGGCAAATCAGTAAAGGCCCGAAATCTGTGCCCGTACGGCGTACTGGCAAAACAGGGAAGGGGGTTAAATCCCCAAAAAATTAGATTTTTCTGAAAAAATATATGTGAAAAGGAATTTAGTTATGAACATTTTAAAACAATGCGTAAATTTTTTTTCAAAATTGAGAGGGAGTATGAATAAAAACGTCCCAGCTGTTTACGTAAACAAATTTAAACTTAAAAAACTTTTGATTTTTCTCAAATTGTGACTTTGACCAAATTTTATTTAAATTTCCTGAAAACGCTTTCAAATAGTGATTTCCTGCAGAGTGCGACATCTAAACTCATGAAAAATGTGCTGTTTGTTTGAAACGGAAGGGCAGAATATTGGTTCCATTATTGGCGAGCGGAGGTATTAACATAGTGATACTACGTGAAGTTACCTAATGTTTTTAATACAATAGAGAAAGTGCATGTTTGTAAACAAATACGAGTGCTGACTACAACTCAACTTTTCGTTGGCAAAACATTGCTTGTTTTCATTGTATCTTATGAGCTTCGATATGGATCACGTATACAACAAAACTAAATTTTATTTAAGGGAAGGGGAAGGAAACATCAGAAACTGGCCAAGTAATTCAAAATAGATTTTTTTAGCACTTACAAAATTATATATTTTTTAAAAAATTAAACACTTTACACAGTACTATTAAGTATCATAATCAAAGTATAACTACTTTGATTATGTTAACAGGCACAATAAACTATTACATAAATAAGAATCTAATAAAAATGTACAAAACCTGATCATTTTAAGGACAAAAAAATAATTAATTTCTAGGTACAGTACTTCTCACAAAAGCTCACAAGAAAATACATTAGAAATATGGAAAAAAAAATTTAGTAATAATAAAAAAATTCTTAGAACATAGTAATTCTATATAATCTATTACACTACAATAAGGTTAACGTTTTATTACCATTCTGAAAATGTCTGCCAAATTCTCGAAGAACTTGGAGTACAGTTTTGCTTTTTCAAAGTTTTTATCCAAAGCATTCGCAATGTCACATCTTTAGGAAAGCAATAAAATCCAATATTTTCACCTTTTCTGAAACGTTTAGTACAGCCATATGTAACAACAGCGTGTTACCATTTTCAGATAATTGACAAATTTAAATCCCCAATAACGAACAAAATCCGTAGAAAATTGAAATGTTTTGCCTACGAGGAAGTTGAGCTGCCATTTTTGCTGCACTTGACGTCATGCGCACATTTTCTATAGCTGAGATCACTGTTCCGTTACCTATTCCGGATGATCCCACCTCTAAAATTTTATTAATCCAGAAAGAGCCAATAATAATACTAATAAAAATTAATTTTATGATTTCATTTATATGATCGATTAACTACTTAGGGAATAATTTAGAGTTTGAAAACTTCTGCTCTTGTTAATATAGAGCAATTTGTCGCTAAGTCACGAACTATTATAATGCCTTTCTGATTCATTTTCATGTTACCATAGCCAATAGACAATTAATAAACTGCTTTTCCGTTTGAAACTAAAGCCAGAATTTCATAAGTTTAGATGTGCCCTGCTGCGTGAAATGGCCTTATTGGGAATTAGAGGGGATTAAACCATGGGTTAAGTAATGGATTGGTAAATGCAAGAAATATTGGACATTCCGCCCCTCTTGGTCCAATAATAAAAATTGATTTTACGCTTTCATTTATATAATCAATTACATTGCTTGGTAAAAATATTTTAGAACTTGAAAATTTAAGGCTTTGTTAATAAAAATAATAAAAATAAAATAAAAATTAATTTCATTGATCAATTAACTCTTTAGAGAAAAATTTAGAGCTCCTAAATATCTACTTTCTATCGAGACTTTTGTTACTGTAACATAGTCCAAAGGCGTATTACGTATATTGTAAATAGAGAAGTAATCTATATATATATATATATATATATATATATATATATATATATATATATATGTATGTATATATATATATATATATATATATATATATATATATATATATATCTCTATATATATAAATGAATTTGTGTCTGTATGTGTGTACTCGATAGACTCAAAAACCATGCATCCAATCGCCGTGAAAATTTGGGAAATTATTAGGTACATCCCTGGGAAGGTTTTTGTAAATTTTTAACGTTCGAAATCCATTCCTTCCCCCTTTTTCGAGCACTTTATGTCATTATTCCAAGCATTATTTTCCCCGGTTAAACGCAAACGATTAACTTTTTAATTTATCGCATCCTAACTAAGAGAAAGAAGCAATATTTCTAGCAATGTGACGTCATCCCAAGTAATTGTTTTAACCGCAGTTTTAATCGGTTAAAAGCAGGAGATTAAAATTTTCAATTTATCACATAATAAATAGGTGAAAACGATATTTTTCTATCATTATGACGTCAATACTTTGAATATCTGATTTATTCATTTCTTATTTTATATTATTTAAACATCGTCTGCGTAGTATCTATTCGATTTGACCTGGAAATTGAGATATAAAGGGATTCACTTTCATTTCTATGTGACGCATTTTTATATTAGAACTTATTTTAAATTTAATTATGTTCTATCAAATTTGTTTTTATTTCACAATTGCCATTTTTTAAAGAAAAAGTTTTCGTTATAGGTTTTGCTGTTTAAAATTTAATTTTTATGTATGTAAAACATTAATACTAAAAGACATTCAATCTCGAAAATGAATTATCTCATTCAGAACAGTACATATATATTACTCTCCACAGTATTTTGAAATTTGACTCCTATATTAAAAAAAAGTCGTGGAATTGGGAATTATTATGTAGCTGCTCACGGACAACACAGTGCACTTACTGGACATTCGGCTATTAATAAACTGTTATAATCGTCAACAATCTGAAACATACGAGATTTATTCAGCATTTCTATCAATACGTCTTATTATCTTTAATAGTGGTTCTAAATCTTTCATCGAAATATTTTAAAATCCAGACCGAAGGCTGGGTACGAAGCAGCTAGTATCCTGATAAAAATCATAGAGGCTTTTAGTGAAATAATAGAAATGGTTCGTTCCTGGACTGTGAGTTTAAAAATGATTCATTCCTTGGATAAATACCATTGTAGTACTAACGTATCAACGAATTACGAATAATTAATCTTCGTTCCAAAATTAAGAAGCAATTTGTACCTTCATACCATTACTGCTGATTTTCTAGTACATCAATAAATTTTTGTAATCGTGGCAGAATCAAAATATCTTTTTCGAGTAATTACTTGTTCTCTACGCAGCATTTTACTGCGAGTGCCAGATAAATTAACTCTATGTTTTATTCAATAAAATCGTTTGGCGCTGAACCAATTCATCAATGCAAACGACTAGAAGAAAAGAAATACTTGTTATTTAGCTGTATTGCTTTTTAACGGTAATGAATGTCAGCCAGCCACCCGTTAATAAATCGCTTAGGAAACACAAATCGAGGAACAGCGTAAAACTGATGCCCCACTGGGATATTTTTCAAGGCTGAAAAACTAATTAGCGGTACCAGTTAGATACACGATGTTTTAACTGGCGAAAGTGAATGGCCCGAATAAAAAAAAAGGGCCAAACTTTCCCGCCAATGGCGTTCAGTCAGTTGCTTATGCAAGATTTATCTTGAGTAGGTTACGTCATAACGCAATAAACATACGAAGAGAAAAGTTAATGTACGACGCGAGAGTTAAAAAAAATAATTAATGAACACCAAATAATGAAATTTTATACAAGGAAACCTTATTGACACAAAGATGAGGAAAATAGAGATTTCTTCACATAAGTAAATACTTTTGTGCATGTGAATAGTAGCCGTTTCTATCTGCGGAAACATGAAAACAATATTGTGTTTTTTTCAGGTTTTTCAAATAATAAGAGTAGTTTAAGAATAATTTATTACTTTAGATCAAAAATAAAAATATATTTTGATTTTAATAATTCTGTTCACGCTTGTTTTAGACATTTTATAAATATATATATATATATTATAAATATATATATATATATGCATACATATATATGTATATATTTGTATACATATATACATATATATTATATAATATATACATATATATTATATATATATATATACACACACATACACATATATACATATATATACGTATAATATATGTAATAAGACGGACTTCTCGATGGGTGGTTGCAGTCATGGCCCATAAAATTGACACCGTTTTAGCTAAAGACATTTATCAAGATAACGTTGGAGGACGGGTTCCCACTTCATCATAGGGACAGAACAAACTGAGGGGTCAGCTAGCATGAAGTGATATGTAAAAAGGCCCTTAACACCTGGGTCAACATCTGTGGGAAAATCTCTAGAAAAATCTGCCTCCGACAGCGTGCATCTACTTTCTGTTTGGAAATTTCCTTAATTGTCCGCTAAGGCAATGTAGAGCTATAATTGGTCAGATCCCTTCTCTGAGGGCGTAAACTGTAGCCCTAGTGATAAATTTAGGCTACGGTTTAAAAAGGGGAATGCAAAAGGACGCGAGAATTTTTAGCCCTTGACTTCAGATTTAAAAACCCCTGAGAATTTTCCTTATATATATATATATATATATATATATATATATATATATATATATATATATATATATATATATATATATATATATATATATATATATATATATATATATATATATATATATATATTTTTTTATTTATATATATATATATTTTCCCGGTAATTCTTCTCAAGGAACCTTAGCGAATATTCTGGAATGTTCAGTGGTACAAATCCTTCCGGATCCATATCTAAAAATAGTTTTAACGTGAGGGTTACATCACCCACCTGACTTTAAGTAACAGCTGATGGGTCGGCACAAATGACTATTTAAGTCTAGAGTTTTATCAGGGTGTTTCGATACAGTTTCGATATAGTTTTGATATCGATATAGTTTCGTATAAGGTTTCGTGGTGATGCTTAGATACGTCGTTGAATAAGCGAAGTTAGATTGAATTTTCGAGTGTCTTGATTGCGTTCTCACTGCGAGGTTCTGAAGGAGTACGAAGACTACAGAAACAAATTGTAGCCTTTAAAAAAAAAAATGTAAAGAAGCATGAAATAAAGTACTATTTTCTCTTTAGATAAGGTTTAAATTTCATTTACATAAGGAATATGTGTCAGACATGTTTCAATTACGCATTATAATAATTATCTTATAGCATGTAGCCCATCATATGACGGGATCAGTAAAATTTTAATATCCAGAACTGTTAAGTACCCATGAGGCAGGTAATAAAATGGTTTGTTTTTGGCTGAGAATTATCTGGTTCACTCTCAATAGTTTATTTATCGTCATACTCCTCTAGAGTTTCCGATCCTGTAATGCAGTTTAGAATATGGAATTCATTAGTCAAAGTGGTTATGTATAACAAACAAACAAACTTCTTAATTACCAAATATATATAAATTAAAAGTTAGATATTTAGTAGTCCTCGACTTATATGAAAAGAATTTATTGTTAATACCGATGATAAAATTTTCATTACAACAAAAAATAATCGATGATTGAATTTAAAATTATCACTTATATACTTAATCTAATATTTAAGTCAAATATAAAAAGAAAATTATTTGCTTAATATGTAAGTTCAGCGATAAAACGTATGAAAATAATGCACGCGATATTTAAATAATTTAAAACAAGAAATGATTATATGAGATGGTTAAAGGAATGACGTCATAATGCTAGAAAAAAAAAAGGTTATTTTTACCTATTTATTACGTGAATAAATTGATAAATTTAATCGCCTGCCCTTAGCCGAGGAATCCATTCCAGGTACAACCGCTTCTAAAATTTGCCGACAGACACCTATTTATTATATAATAGTAAATAAAACGCTTCAGAGCGGTCAACCCCTCTAAGCGGCCAATTATTCTCGGTGTGGAGGGGTGGCCGCTCAGAGAAGTTTCACTGTATATATATTTTCAGTCAAAATGCTTTTTCAGCACATGACAGAGTAGGGATAAATTAACAATTTTAGGTATAATTAAAAATTCTATTACTTTTAGTGCTGAAGTCACTTCTGAAAGTCAATTTAATTCAAAATATTACTGGTTAATAATAATGTCTGAATTGTATATCAAAATTGGGTTGTTTTGGTAAAGTATATATTAAAATATATTACAATAAGATATTTCAGTGTATTCTTTGTATTTAAAATTTTTATATAGAAGTTAATAATTATATAATGCGGGAGAAGGTATCTGAATATACTTTCACATTAAAAAAACTTCAAATATATATATCACGAAGATACAAACATTAAAATATTTCAACACAAAACCGAAATATTTCAAGATAATGTTCTTATTGTAGTAATAATACTACAAAAGAAAGGAAGACGAAATTTAAAATTTATTTTCACGCATTCTTATTTCGATTTCGAGAAAAAAAATCTTGGGGGTGCATGTCTCTTTGCACCCTCTTGCGTACTCCTCTGGTTGCACGTGTGTTTGTCTTCATTGACAGAGAGGCAGCCGTGAAAAAGCAATTTGGTTACATCGGCAATGAAAACAAGCTTGAGAACCACCGCCTCCTTGTCGTTTTCACAGGGGAAAAAAAACAAAACTGAAAGCTCTAAATTAAATAAATAAATAAACGCGTCAGCTTTCACGTGTCACGGCCGCCCGTCAGGTCCTCCCTTTAATGCATTTGGGAAAATGGCTTGCCTTCTAAGAACTGTACCCCCAGTTACCTCCCCAGCGCACGCATTATCTTGCTGTTTTCATTAAAAAGAAGGAAATAAGTGTGTACTGCCAGGCCGTGATGACTAACAGCTAGAGAATGAAAACTGGAAGAATAACGCGTGTCAAAGAACCTTTACGCGACGTTTTGGGTTCTAAAGAGAAACCGGGCCCGCGTTAGGATGCGATTTTATTTTCTTTTAGCTTTTCGTGTTTTTGTTGTTAGCCTAGGCAAACCGACCTAACCGCAAAATTGGATAGAATCGCTTGAGGGAACACTTCTCTAGACGAAATTTTCATTACAGCCCTTAGATTTATCGTAAAATAAAATGTTCTGCACTTTTTACATTGAAGTTTTCACAATTTATGCCTTTAAAAATTATTCAGATCTACTTTTTTTTCAAGTAGTATGTAAAATGCACATAAAATATATAGAAAAATATAATGAATGTATCTTATATATTAAAATCTATCTATGTGCGTCTATCTCCTCAGAAACCGCTGGAAGCAGCAGGGCGCCAAAGGTACCAAAAGACGCGGAATGATCCGGGGAAGTCATTTCGCTCATTCGAGTTCCGATATTTCAATTAGTTCGAAAGATATGAACGAAAAACTGACCAAAATGCCACTTTAATTGTGGGTCACGCGCATTTCCATTGTCGAGTTGGCGTCAAAAAATGAGTGTTATTCAATCTTGGCATTGTTATATCTTGATGGTATTCCGAGTAACATAAACATATATCCATGTTATTAAAATTCAATGAAAAGAAATATATTTATGAAAATATATATGTATGTAATATTTTTGCAGCTGTTAAACGAAAATCATTATTTTTTCTATTTTATCATCTTGGCGAGATTTTGGTTTTCAGTAATTAAAAACTCGCCAAATTATATCAAAATTTGTTTTTATTTCGCAGTTGCCATTTGTTAAATGAAAACTAACATATGGTTATAGGTTTTGTTATCTAAAAAATAGGTAAATGATGTACAGGAAAGAAATTAGTATTCATTTTAGAAATGGCAACTGTGAAATGTTGAGATAAGATTGCTACTTTTGACTAAAGTTTAAAATATGATTGGAAATAATATAATTGTTCTCGGTGTTTTAGCCTTATTTATTTATTTTGAGTTATCAATGTTAATTTGGTACATAACTTTCATTTTTAATTCAATTGTGGCATTTTTAGTTATCCAATTTTGAGACGTTAAACTGTATTCCACCTATTCTTAATTAAGCTTGGCGACTTTCTGTATATATTTCTTTTAATTACATATTATAAAAATTAAAATACTTTAAGTAACTTCATATATATTATAACGCTTTCAGGTAAAATAATTGTTCTCAGCATTTAATTTATGGACTTATTTGATTTTTCTGTTTTGTATTGGCGAGATTCTTTTTTTTTTTTAATAATTATAGACTCGCCAAGTTCTAACAATTTTATTTTTTTTCACATTTGCCATTTTTTAAAGCAAATTTTTTGTCATAGATTTTATTATGTAGAATTTGATTTTAATTTCAAATTTCAATATTCAATATTTTTATTAATATGTTATGTTTAATAGTGGATTTAAACTTTTAAATGAAATATTTTAAAACCCAGACCGAAGGCTGGGTGCGAAGCAGCTAGTTTTATATAAATAGTGTATAGAATAATATAAATGATAACAAACCGAGTTCTACTTCGAACCCTTTAGAGATTGACAGCACGTCATCTTGAAAGCAACATACCCCCTAGCCTCATAAAAAGAGAACCTCAAGAAAAGATGCAAATGGTAAAAAATTTCCAAAGAAACACGAATCTAGTGCAAAGGCTGTTTTCCTTGAACCCTGTTTCGAACATTTCTAAGGTACTTTTTTCTAAAGTATTTATTAAAAAAAATTTTTTTTGTGTGATAGCATCTGAAATTGATTTTTCAGACAGCTTAGTTTCTCATGACAACAATCTATATAAAAAAATTTCTAGAAAGAAAATGAACATTTCGATTTTCCAGTATACAGGGTGTCCCAAAAGGACAACTAAAACTGCACAGCTCGATTCCTGTGTGTGTTGAACGTTTCATATGAATTTACTATTTTGTCATATTTTGTTTACTATTAAACAATTTTAATAAAAACAGAAAATTTGTATTTTTTTATGTACGCCATTATTTCTGGCCGAACGATGGCCGAATGGTTAGGCTGCTGGCCTTCGGAAGCGGAGTTCGTGGGTTCGAATCCCACTATGGCATGGATGTTCGTAGCCGTTCGGAATCGGCTTTAAGCAGTAGGTCCCGGTCTCATTAGCCCTCGTGTGCAAAACAGTAGACCGTAGCGCTCCAAACCAAACCAAACGCCATTATTTCTCGCTTACCATCAATGGTTCGTGTACCACAAGTTGGGTAACACTGGGCTGTTGTAAAGAAAAAATGTATATGAACTTACTTTTCCTTCGCCACAGGAACTGCCTTCCAATGCTGGGTGGGCCACAGATGCCCAAAGGCCAGAGATGCACCACAACTGCCGGCACACGTTCTGCATACAAAGTAAAAGATCTTTTTACTGGAAACCACAAAAGACACGCGCATATCAAATACAGTATATTTCCGTGAATAAACCGAGAACTTTTAGAGCTTTTTATAAAGTGGGATTCAGCTTATATTCATACAACAAATGTTGTATATACCCTTCTTGGCGACGTTTTTAGCAATTGGTGCTAAAACGTCGCCAAATTGGCAAATACAAATGACAGTTAAAAAAATAAATAAATCCCCTGTAGAGAATGTGCGCATGACGTCAGGTGCAGGAAAAATGGCAGCTCAACTTCCTCGATGGCAAACCATTTCTATTTCCTACGGATCGTGCTTGTTTTTGGGGTTTTAATTTTGCCAATTATCTGAAAACTAGAATACAGCCCGTCATATGACGGGATCAGTAAAATTTTTAATTTTCCAAAATTTTAAAGTACCTTATGAGGTAAAAAAAATGGTTTGTTTTTTGGCTGAGAATTATCTTGCAACAAAAAATAATCGATGATTTAATTGAAAATTATCACCTATGTACCTACTCTATTATTTAAGCCAAATATAAAAAAAAAATATTTACGTCATATCTAAGTTCAATGATAAAACGTATGAAAATAAGGCATAATTTAAATAATTTAAAATAAGAAATGATTTAATGAGTTGGTTAAAGGAATGATGTCCTAATGCTGGAAAAAATGTTATTTTTACCTATTTATCATGTGATAAATTGATAAATTGAATCGCCTGCTCTTAACCGGGGAAAATAGGAGTTGAAATAATGACATTAAAAGCTCGAAAAGAGGGGAAGGGGTGGATTTCGAACGTTTTAAAGAAGGCAGTATTTTTCGCTGTGCTAGGAAGCTTATTTATACCAACTTATTTTAGAATTGGATCGATAGTTAAGGAGAAGATAAACATTACTGTCTTTGAATTTTGCTAACTATGGATGCCTCTATCCATTCCGGGTCCAACCGCTTCATAAAATCGAGGACAGACGTACATATAACTTAGGCTATTATTATATTGGGGATGGAAACAAGCTGTTGTACGTATGGCTGTACTAAGCGTTCCAGAAAAGGTGAAAATATTGGATTTTATGGGTTTCCTAAAGATCCTATGCCGAACGCTGGCCGATTGGTTAGAGCACTAATCGTCGGAACCGGAGTTCGTGGATTCGAATCCCTCCCTCTTGGGCATGGATGTTCGTAGCCGTTCGGAATCGGCTTTAAGTGGTAGGTCCCGGTCTCATTAACCCTCGTGTGCAAAACAGTAGACCGTAGCACTCCAAACCAAATCCAAATCCTAAAGATCCTACATTGCGAATGCTTTGGGTAAAAACTTTGAAAAGGCAAGACTCCAAGTTCTTCTTCGAGAATTTGCGGCAAACATTTTCAGAATAGTAATAAAACCGTTAACCTTACTGTAATGTATTAGATTATATAAAATTATTATGCTCTAATAATTTTTTTTATTATTACTAAGTTTTTTTTTCATATTTCTAATGTATTTTCTGTGTTTTTGTGAGAAGTACTGTACCTATAAATGTAATTATTTTTTTGTCCCTAAAATGATCAGGTTTTGAGCATGTTTATTAGATTCTTATTTATGTAATAATTTATCGTGCCTGTTAACTCAATCAAAATAGTTATACATTGATTATGATACTTAATAGTACCGTGTAAAGTGTTTAATTAAAAAATATACATATATAATTTTGTAAGTGTCAAAAAAAATCTATTTTGAA
>CM063499.1:90490385-90502885 GCA_032207245.1 Pardosa pseudoannulata | reverse complement strand
TCTTATTTCCAATTTTAGTAAATTATTCGTATAGATGTCCAGTAAATGATAGTTTGCAGTTTATTGTATTTTCTACTCTGATTGGTTCAAAAGAGCGGGATTTTTTCGCATGTTTTGTATCAGAAGACGAATTGTCATCTTTCAGTGTATAGCTTTCTGGTTATATTTTACTAACCACCTGATAATTTTATTGATGTAAGAATTGAATAATATATTTTTACTTTTAAATAATGGATAATTCAGAGCGTATGGAGCTAATTTCTTGCGATTCGAACTGTGACTCGGAATCAGAAACTGAATTATCTGTAAATGATAGTAGCGAAAGTTGACTAGATGACCTGGATAGTAGTGACTCTGATAGTAGTACAGATGGAATCAGTCGAGCAAGACAATTTTTTTAAAATTAATTGTGATAATCCTTCGGATCCGCCTCCTAGATTTGCTTTCGCTGGAATTCTAAAAATTAACTTGGATATCGATGAGATTAAAGGTAAACTTCAGTTCTATGATGTTTTCATAGAAAGAAAAAAAAAGTTGTAATAAATGCTTAATATTAGAAATGTTAATTTTAATAACATATCTTTACTTAAAAATGTAAAATAAACAAAAAAATGGAATAAAAAAATGTGACATTTTTTTACCGAATTCTGGAAAAAAATGAAACTGTCAAAGGGTTAAGAATCTATGTAAATATCTGGGTAAAAAATTTAAGTAGAAATCTAAATAGAAATCCGGCTTCGATAGCGTGCATCTTTTTGTTCGGTAATTTTCTAAATGGGCCGCTGGGGCACTATAAAATATTTATTGTTAAACCCATTCCCCGAGGGCGTGAACTGTAGCCCAGTGGTCAGTTTAGATGAGAGGTTAAAAAGGGGAAAGCTAAGAGACGCGAGGTTTTTGCCCGTGAATTTATATTTGAAAACCCCCTGAGATTCTTCTGGGGTCTTAATAAAGGCTTTTGGCTATAAATTTACGTCGGCATGTTTTTAAGTTATCGGATTACTGGAAGTTGCTGACAATATATTTCTTAAGGTGCCGTCTTCGGGGATCTTATACAAAATACCTAAGTTAGTTTACTGATTTAGTTTACTTTTCCCTTAGAAATAGGGATGCAACGGATATGAATTTGGCGAGAGTTTCAGCCGGATATCCGGCAGGATGCCTTTATTTTTTGCAGTTTCTCTTTAAAAATTTATTTTAAATATATCAGCTATATGTACTTTAGTTTTGCAACCCAATTGAAGCGTTTTTCTCACTTTTTATATTTTTTAATGGGTCAACTCTTTGTACTATAATTTATTTTAAATTTTTTCTTTATTTCAAGTTTCAGTACTCAATACCTCAATTCGACATTATTTAATTAGAAAAATCAAATCTGGGTAAAAGCATTTTCAATAGTCCATTACTTCCTCCTTCTATGGTTCTTATGTTTGTGTATGAAAAATTTCAAGAACACATTTCCACTTTTTTTTAATAAATTGTCTTATTCTTCTATCCTTCAAAAAAGTAGGTTTTTTCTTTTGTGTTCTCAGAAGCGAAAGCACAATTTTGGAGTTGAGACCGAAAAAAGAGTGAATGATGTTTTGTAATGAAATGTATAAATAACCTAATTTTTTTACATAAGACTCCTAAATGCTTATACGCATTGTTTCATATAGTATATTGTTTAACATTTTGCATTTTTTGTTATATTTATCATATTTTTCGGTGTATAATTTTTGGCAGGAAGTAATGCCTGGTAATTGTAATATCTGTCTATTGCCAACTATCCGATAGAAAGGCCGGATATACCGGATGCAATATGTTGGCCGAATAATCATTGCATACCTACTTACAATAATGTATATCAGAACCGTTTAGCGATAAATGTTTCATAATAATATCCTAAATATGAAAAATCAAATAGAAATAGTAGTATATAGGTTAAAATTTTCCCGCTTTGTGGTTACGCATCGACTGATAATGTAAAAACTAGTTTTTATTGGTCTCAATTTTTCCAGTACTAGACAAAAACATTCGGCTTCGATTTCCTGTCTATACCGTTATTTTTGTACCCACAAACAAACCACATTGTTATACTAACCCGTACTAGTGCGTGGTCCACGCTCAAGTATCAGTCGTCAGAAAACGTACTAGTACGTGTCCCGCGCTCAAGTATCCATCGCTAGAAAACGTACTAGTAAGTGTCCCATGCTCAAGTATCTGTCGTCAGAAAACATACTAGTGCGTGGCCCGTGCTCAAGTATCCATCGCTAGAAAATGTACTAGTAAGTGCCCCGTGCTCAAGTATCTGTCGTCAGAAAACGTACTAGTACGTGTCCCGCGCTCAAATATCCATCGCTAGAAAACGTACTAGTACGTGTCCCTCGTACATTGTGTTAATGTGGTACGTCACGAAGGCAGGCGACCCAAAGTTCCATAAAATCAAAAAAACCATTCACAAGTTTTTCACAAATGAGGTTACTTACCGGAAAAATCTTTCCAGATAGTCTCTGCTGCACGTCGACCACGTGATCCGGCCGGGACCCGTCTTCTCGGCCATGATGTACGCCGCCGGGTCACAGTCGTTACCCACACCGTCGTGCATCATTCCGAGGCTACGTGAGAAATTCAGAATGCTATAACACATCAAAACAATACTGCACATATCATCCCCTCTATAATAATAGCCTAAGTTATCAGACCGTCTGCCCTCGAATAGATGAAGCGGTTGGATCTGGAATCGATAGAGGCATCCATATTGGATTCTTGAGGAGTTCGGGTTAGCAATGTTCGAAATCTACTCCTTCCCCTCTTTTCGAACGTTTAATGCCATGATTTCAAGTCCTATTTTGCCCGGTTACGAGAAAACGATTAAATTTAACAATTTATCACATAATATATAGGTAAAAATAGCATTTTTCTCTAGCCTTATGACGTCATTCCTTTAACATCTCATTTAATGAATTCTTAATTTAAATTATTTAAATATCGTCTGCATTATTTTTACTCAACTTAGATACATCAATAATTTTCTTTTATATTTGGCTTCATTAATAGATTAGGTATATATGTGATCATTTTAAATTTAACCATCGATTATTTTTGGTTGCTATGAAAATTTTATCACCGGTATTAACAACAAATTCTATCTACTATCTCCTGCAGGGTGTAGTGGAAATGATAGTTTCATTCCTTTACTTCCATTAATTACTGTGTCAAAAAAAAAAAAAAAAAAAAAAAAAAAAAAAAATGAGAAGAACTTAACGATCCTTTCGACGTAGTTAAAAAAACTTATAATAATCTTTCTAAATGAAATCGACGGGATTCTAAACTGCATTCACAGTATCCGGAAACTTTAGAGGAGTATGAAGATAAACAAATTATTGAACGTGTACCAGATAATTCCGTCATATGACGGGCTATATGCTAGTCTGTTTATAAGAAAATTTAATGTGGAATATAATACAAAATTAACTTAAATATTGTATGCGTATTAGCCTATACCTCAAGTATATAATCTACAAGGAATTTATAAAAATCCATACCTGAAATCTGCCAAATGAATAATTTCGAAAATAAATATATATTTTGGAAAGGTTTTTTTTTTTATTGTCGGTAAACCGCGATACTCATCCGGGTCTTTGCAAAGTGTTCATGTCTCTTCTTCTACACATTGCATCAATATCAAACATGCATACTCAGTTGACAAGAGAAAAAAGACCCACTACGGTCAAGTGATTCTTACCTGTGTCCCATTTCGTGAGCGATGACAAAAGCTCCTTCGAAGCTCGAGCCTTCGTCCAGGGTACAGCTGTGCTTGGGTCGGCACATTCCGTTCACCCACGCCAGACCTGCGAAAGAGGAGAGTTGAGAAACATTAGCACTCGCTGCTTTTTCATACCAAGAAAATAAGACAGTCTCTCTCCTTTATTGAAATATATATCTTATAACAAAATATATGACTCACCTAATACTTTGAAATTTTTCTTCCCATTCATTTCTTTATATAGGTCATACCTGCGAAAAACAGAGCAATTAAAACAATCGAATTAATTTGCAATTTTTAGAACGATCATTTCGTTTGTTCTTGATATCAAAGACATTATGAAACTTAGATCTTACTAACTATTCTACCAGAAGAACTGCTAATAAGACTGATACCGTTTAACGACTTAAAGATCGTAGAATTTTAAGGAAAATGATCATAAACAGTGGCGTGCGGTCAATGTGTGCAGGGTGTGCACTGCACACCCTGGCAAAATTATGAGGTACAATAACTATCTGCACCTATGTCTAACTATCTTTATATGGTATGCAATAAATATTACTTATAATATATTCAAATATTATGTTGATTTGCTTGCTTATATTCCCGCAGAGCGTGCGGTACTAGGTGCTGCACCACGTAGCGCGCAAACGAACATAGGAAGTTCTGATGTGTACGCACTGCGCATGCAAAATCACGCTTTATATGTATGGGCTACTGGAAAAGAACAACATACTATGGCACTGAGGCAAGTGCAGCTGTTTTTCCTGCACTTGGCATTCAGGATCATCCGAAGGTACGGTTTATTGAGCGTTGTATTAGAGCGGGGACTTAAGTTCTTTTGTTTTTTTAACTGATTAACTGGCCATACGATTTTGCAGACGGTTAATGTTTAAATTTATATATTGTGAGATTTTGTTGTCATGGAAATATAAAAGGAGTATTTCATCAATAAAAAGGGAAATGTTTTTGTGTGGTAAAGTAATTTCGTTGATGTATTAGATTTATTGAAATAATTAGCTGAAAAACAATGTTTTGTTTTAAAGAAACGAATTTTAACAGAACAGTCTAAATTTTACCATTCATTGTGTCTTACAGACAGTATATAAGTTATATCTGTAACACCATATCCCTGGTTTTGTTTTTAAAAGTCAAGATGTTTTTCGCAGAATATATGATTTCCAAATGTTAAAAACAATTAATAAATATAATTTAATCCACTGACCGAACGAGAAACAGCGGCGGGCGCCGTGTGGTGCTACGGTTGCTGAACACATAACTTTTTTGTGGAAGCCCGAAGCGTTGCTTTTTCGATGCCGATATGATATTATACAACAAAAGACATGATTTTTGCTTCAGAGCTAGTAGAATTCTCATAAGTTTAGCTGTTTTTATAGTTATAACTCGAATACTCGTAGGTAAATATTTTATTTAGCACCGACTTCAACTCCTCTCCTTACGCACGTGCATTCACATGCTGTGCAAGCACGTGCAGACCATCTTGGGAAAGTACATCGGTACAATGCCCATACTAACAATAAAAAAAAAATTATATAAGTAATATAATATAAATTTACTAGTCAAAAATGATTCGACACTATCCTTCCTCAAAAATAAATGATAAAATCATTAAAAAATAATAAAAAGAAGTCAAGAAATGAACTTAGTAGATTCTTTATGAAATCTTACCCGGTAAGCATAATAGCGTGGTCCCAGTGTTTTCCAGAAGTTTCTGGAGGGTTCTGAGGCGCTTGCCAGGCGCAAAATGTCTCCAAATATTCGTCGATATTGCCACCTACTGGATCGGGAGCATCCTGTTGGATGAGAAAAAGACAGAATTAACATGTTCACTTGTGTCACTCACGGGTGATGTTCCCATCAGATTATTTCATGAAACTCAATAAAAACACATTATTGAGTTATGAAGCGTTTGGGCCTGGAATGAATAGAGGCATCCATACTGGATTCTGGATGAGCTAGGGTTAGCAAAGTTGAAAGCTAGGACAGCCTAACTTCTCTTAAACTATCCATCTGATTCTAAAACAAATTGGTATAAATAGATTTCATATCGCAGTTAAAAATACTGTCTTCTTTAAAACGTTCGAAATCCACTTCTTCCCTCCTTTTTGAGCGTTTAACCCATCATGTCGAGCTCTATTTTCCCCGGTTAAGAGCAGTCGACTCAATTTATCAATTTATCGTATAATAAATAGCTAAAAATAACATTTTTTTCTTTAGTATTATGACGTCACCCCATTAACCTTCTCATTGAATCATTTCTTATCTTAAATTATTTAAATATCGTCTGCATTATTTTCATACGTTTTATCACTGAACTGAGATATGACGTCAATAATTTTCTTTTATATTTGGCTTAAATAATAGATTAGGTACATATGTGATAGTTTTAAATTGAATCGTCGATTATTCTTCGTTGCAATGAAAATTTTATCGCCGGTATTGACAACAAATTCTTATCATAAAAGTCTACGAGTCTAAAATAATTTGCTGTTAATACCGGCGATAAAATTGTCATGGCAACCAAAAATAATTAACGATGATTTAATTTAAAATTATTTCATGTGTACTTAATCTATTATTGAAGCCAAATATAAGAGAAAAATATTGACGTGATATCCAAGTTCAGTGATAAAAAGTATGAAAATAATGCAGACGATATTTAAATAGTTTAAAATAAGAAATGGATACAGGAGATAGTTAAAGGAATGACGTCATAATGCTAAAAAACAAATGTTGTTGTCATCTAATTATAATGTGATAAATTGAATCGCCTGCTCTTAACCGGGGAATACAGGGCTCGAAATAATGGCATTAAACGGTCGAAAAGGTGGGAATGGGTTGATTTCGAACGTTTTAAAGACGACAGTATTTTTCTCTGTGATATGAAGCCTATTTATACCAATTTATTTTAGAATCCGACGGATAGTTTAGGAGAAGATAAACTTTCCTCGCTTTGAATGTTGCTAACCCTAACTCCTCAAGAATCCAATATGGATGCCATAATCCATTCCAGGTCCAACCTCTTCATCAGTTCGAGGATAGGCGGATAGATAACTTAGGCTATTACTATAGAGGGGATAAAAGAAATTTAATTAAAGTGCGAAATATAAAAACGTTTATAATTTAATGGGACTTGAAGGAAGTGAAGGCTCATCCCATTATTTCATGAAACTCAATTAAAAATACATTATTAAAGAAATAAGAAATCACCTGTCCCTCGGTTAAATATTCGAGCTTCACGATAACGATCTTGAATTTTTGATTTAAAGACTTGTAATTGTAGATGACCTGCACCTGCAAAAGAAAATGATGTAGAATGAATAAATAAAATGTAATAATAACGCTGCTAAGTACATATCCACACATTGATTAGTTTGGTTTGGAGCACTACGGTCTACTCCTTTGCTACGCTAAGGATAACGAGATGGGGACCTACTGTTTAAAGCCGATTCCGAGGGCTACAATCATCTTCTACGGGATTCGAAACTGCGAACTAACCGAAAAGCAGCATACCATTTATCAGGTCGTATGAATACGTAGAAATTTTTATCTTATTAACGTACGTAGACAGTTTATGCAGTAAATGCTATCCAAAACTATGTAAAATGTTGAAAATAATTCACAACAAGGAGTCGCGAAATTTTGAATCGTTATGAGAGGTTAATTATGATGACGAGCAATTTATCAATGAGCTTCTTAGAAAAAATTGTAGACAGTCGACAATTCATCAGCTTTTTAATTATGTATACAATTCTTATGTTTTAAAGGATAATATACAGTACAAAAATATAAAGTGTGTTTTTTCATTTTGTTTTGAAATGTAGTACGTGTAAATTAAAGGGAGGGGGTAAACTTACTAGTCACGTACTAGTACGTTTCCAGATAATTGAGACCTGAGCGCGGGTCACGTACTAGTACGTTTCCTGACGGTTGATACTTGAGCGCAGGTCACGTACTAGTGTAATAACATGGTTTGTTTGTGGGTACAAAAATAACGGTATATACAGGAAAACGAAGCCGAATGTTCTTGTCTACTACATAGATTCTGGAAAAATTGAGACCAATAAAAACTAGTTTTGACGTGAGTCGATGCGGAACCACAGAACGGGAAGGTGGATTTAAAAAATCGATTTAGATTTAAAATTAACTTTTTATTTATCCTTGCGAAAATATTATATATATATATATATATATATATATATATATATATAATATATGTGTATTTATATATTATATATATTTATTTGTCTATTTATATAACTTGATATTTAATTATTTGACAATATAATTTTTACATATACTTAAAACATCACGTACATAAGTTTTCTACGTTATACTTGATGGGAACAAGACTAGTTTCCAGATAAGAGCGGGTCACGTACTAGTGTAAAACAGTTTGTTTGTATACAAATAACGGTATAGACAAAAACGAAAGCCGAATGTCTGTCTATACATTTCTGGAAAATGAGACCAATAAAAATTGTTTTGAAATTCTACTGAAAAAGTAAATCTAATTTTTTTTTCACACACAGTTGCATTTTTTACAGAAAGAATTAATATCATTAAGATGACTGAATATTTCTCTAATTTTAATGAGTAATTAGTTATAATTTCTCACTATTTTTCTTTATATTTGTATGATTGTTTTAATTTAAATATCAAAAGTATTTCGTAATAATTAATTTATTTAAGAGAATGTAGGTCTGAAATTCCATAAATTTAAGTTGTATGTTAATAAGTATATTATGAAGTTATGTGGACCATAGTAAAGTTTCTATTCCAAAATTGTACTGTATTAATTATTTTATGATTTTACAAGAATCGAAAGAGGTCTTAATGCAATAACAATATTTTGTAAAATTTTATTATGTATTTAAAGATTTATGGTGTGTTGACACATTTTTAGAAATAGAAAATTTCTGTAGAAGGTAGAGATTCCTAATGTTTTAGTTTAGAATTCTAAATTAAAATGAATTTTTGTGTTTTTACAAAAACATCTGTGATTTATTATAACCATTTTATACATATTGTTAAACTTTTCTTTATGTAAATAGTTAACGCATTTATACACAACTGACAATTTTGACTTTGCTTATAATAATAAAGCAAGTCGTCTGAACGTGTTGGATTCAAATCCTCAACTGAAGTGCTGAAAATAAGAGTGAATGCACCTCCTTCTTGGTCGCTACCATAGTAACCGATGACTAGGGAAAGGAGAAAGTGGGACCTTGAAGCGCCAATAGATTTTACATGAACTATAGTATAGAGTCCGTCATATGACGGGATCAGAAAAAATTTTAATTTTCCAGAATTGTAAAGTACCCTATGAGGCAGGTTTGTTTTAAGGCCGAGAATTATCTTGCAACTAAAAACAATCCACGATTCAATTTAAAATTAACACCTATGTACCTAATCTATTATTTAAGAAAATTATTGACGTCATATCTATGTTCAGTGATAAAACGTATGAGAATAATGCAGACGATATTTAAATAATTTAAAATAAGAAATGATTCAATGAGATGGAATGACGTCATAATGCTAGAAAATAATGTTATTTTTACCTATTTATTATGTGATAAATTGTAAATTAAATCGACTGCTCTTAAACGGAGGAACTAGGGCTCGAAATAATAGCATGAAACGCTCGAAAAAGGGGGGGGGGGTTCGAACATTTTAAAGACGACAGTATTTTTTACTTCGATATGAAGACTATTTATATCAATTTATTTTAGAATCGGATGGATAGTTTAGGAGAAGATAAATTTTACTCGCTTTGAATTTTGCTAACCCTAACTCATGAAGAATCCAATATGGATGCCTCTATCCATTCCAGGTCCAACCGCTTCATCCATTCGAGGACAGACGGACAGATAACCTAGGCTATTATTATATAGGAATTACCAATTGAATAATAAAATATTGTTTTCTCAATAAATTTCATTTTAAAGCAGGGCTTCGAACCGTAATTTTTTTTGTTCCGGTTTTCATTCCGGTTCAACTAAAAAATTAATATCGGTTCAGTTCCGGTTTTCGCTCCGCCAAAAATAACGGTTTTCGGTTCAGTTCCGGTTTTCGCTCCGCCAAAAATAACTGTTTTCGTTTCAGTTCCAAATGAATAATTTCATTTTATGTATATTCTTATTTGTACTAAAAATGTAATTCTATCAAAATTTAGAAGATTTTATTCTTTTTTTAATTGGTACACTATGTGAATTGATACAAACAGCAGGTACGATAAGAGCGGCGAGCATTGGCATTGTTATCCATTATCAAAATCGCATTTGACAACTAGGTTCATGATTACCCACGTTCGTCGTTTGACTCTCACATCGTGCACTTGGCCTTGCAATAATTATGTAAAAAATATATTATTTATTTAACATATGAAAATTGCCTCTAATTATTAATATATCTTCTAACGTGGTTTCACTGAGATTACTTCTGTTGTCTCGGAGAATAAATTTCAACACTAACTTGTGTAGCTGGAGCTGCCAAAACCACCATTGCAATCTTATACAAGTGCGGATATGTAATTATAAAGTTCACGTTAAATTAGAAAATATTGATAAGTTGGTAACAGTAACAAAATGACTGAAAGATATATCGAACCGAAATAAACCGATATTTTTTTCGGTTCAGTTCCGGTTTTCGTTCCGACCAAAATAACGGTTTTTTTCCGGTTTTCGGTTCAGTTCCGGTTCGAAGCCCTGTTTTAAAGTTTGGTAAACATAGGGTAACAATTAAAGATGCAACAGATATCTGGCCAACATAATGCATCCGGCATTTTCAACTAATGTACCGGATAATTGGCAGTAGCCAGGTATCCAATTATCCGGTATCACAATTATCCGGCAGTACATCCGGCCAAACATCATACACCGAAAAATAAGATAAAAATAACAAAAAATGCAAAATGTTAAATAGTATACTATCTGAAATGATCTGTACAAGTATTTTGGAGCTTTATGTAAATAAATTAGGTTTATTTACACATTTCATTACAAAAAATCCTAAATCATTCTTTTTTCAGTCTCAACTGCAAAATTGTGTTTTTGCATCTGAGAACGCGAAAGATAAAACTTACTTTTTCGGAGAATAGAAGAATAAAAACAATTTACTAAAAAAAGTGGGGATATGTTCTTGAAATTTTTCATACACAAACATAAGAACCATTAAAGAAGGAAGTAAAGAACTGTTAAAGATTTAATATTTCTAATTAAATAATGTCGAATTGAGATATTGAGTACTGAAACTTAAAATAAAGAAAAAAATTAAAATAAATTGTAGTACAAATAGTTGACAAATTAAAAAATATAAAAGGTGATAAGAATTCTACGATTTGGTTGCAAAAATAAAGTACATAAAACTGATTTATTTAAAATTGTAGCGGATACAATTACGCCCCTCTCCTTTTTTATGATAGGTGGCGCTAGAAAGCCATCGTGTGTGTGTTCTAAGATAGTGTCCGTTGTGGTGTGTTGGTGTGTGCGAGGGCCTCCTGCTCTCTGCAGTTTCAATAATGTTGATTATTAAGTAAAACTTGTAAATATGTGTAAATATATTGATAATTAAACTTAAATTTTGTTAAATGTAGACAGTTTGTTCCTTGTGTTGGATGTATAGTGTTACAAAATATATTTAAAAAGAAAAACTGCAAAACATTCTGACATCCGGCTGAAACTCTGGCCAGATATCCGGTATCCGGCAAAATTGACATGCATCCCTAGTAACAATGTTGCCAACCCCAAACAATTATTGATGGTACGGTATTTATAAATAAGCCTTGCTTCAGGCAGAAATTCTGGCTCCGGTACTGTACCTTACCTCGTTTATGATGGCGAGAATGGTGTCTTGGAGTTCGGAGAGCGATTTCTTCAAGTCCACGGTGAATTTCTGGTACAGCGGACGGTCCACGTACACCGCCATCTCGATCACTTTGTAACCTTTGCTAGATTCCGGAGACCTGCGGTACCGGGGATGGTACAAGATGTCGTTCTCTTCAGGAACGTGAAAATGGCCTGTGGTGGGAAAGTAATGTATTTTTGTTAATCATTTGTTTCTAGACCTGAGATTCTCTTCAACAGAAAACTAGCATACAGCCCGTCATATGACGGGATCAGCAAAATTTTTAATATTCTAGAATTATAAAATATCTCGAAAAGTTATGGACACTGTTAAAATATAAAACTAACCTAAAAAAAACTTTACTCATCGTAAGTTAGTTGCCAACTTTAATTTATCTTGTGTTATTACGTGATAGGATGGACAGCAGAGATTTGCATATTGACAGTGATTATTTGGCGGTATATATGAATGATGTCTAAAATGGAGCAAATCGATCGCGAACCGTGTGGTTATGTATAAAAAAAAACACACACACACACAAACGGACAAACTTCTTAATTTTCAAACATGTATAACTTAAACGCTAGATATTTATGAGTCCGTGAAATAGACTACCAAGCTTTTATGAAAAGAATTTGTTGTTAATACCGGTGGTAAAATTGTCATCGCAACAAAAAATAATCGAGGATTCAATTTTAAATTATCGCATATGTACCCTAATCTATTATTGAAGCCAAATATAAAAGAAAATGATTGACATCATATGTAAGTTCAGTGATAAAACGTATGAAAATAATGCAGACGATATTTAAATAATTTAAAATAAGAAATGATTCAATGGGATTAAATGACGTCAGAACGCTAGAAAAAAAAAATATTATTT
>CM063499.1:90475385-90485385 GCA_032207245.1 Pardosa pseudoannulata | reverse complement strand
ATTAACGTTAATCTAAGAAATGCGTGTCCTACATTATTCTGGGGTTGTCAAAAAAAATTTAATATACTATCTCTGTATAAAAATGAAACTGTAATAGTCATATCCAAGATCTTCTATATTGTTTACAAGAAAGATTATATCAGACGTACTTTTAAACTATAATTTTGGAATTAATATATGCATTATAACATAGATATTAAAATACATTCTCAAATATAATTTTTAAAAAGGCATTTATCATTTGCATCTATTAAACAAATTTTAATTTTTATCCATTTTTTTTTTAATTTAATCAATCAATAAAATCATATCACAAAAAAATTTTTTGTTGTTTGTTCCTTTTTCTGGTGTTATTTAATATACATTATATATATGTTGAGATTTATTACTGAAATATTAAATTAACAAAAACTAAATTATTTTTTATTTACAACTTAATGTAAAAAATTATAGTTATAAATAATATGTACATGGCATTAAATATTATTTTCATAGTTAAAGTATTATTTGTTTGCTTAATCTGTAATTATTCCACTATTTTGAAATACCATAAATGTAAAATCTTTTTAAAACATCAATATGTTTCGTTATCCTTAAATATTTTATTTATATATGTATTAATATATATTTATTTATTTAAGTGTTGTATATTTATATAAATATTTTATATATATATATTTATGTATATATTTTATATGTATATATTTATATAGTGTATTATAATGTATATATAAATGTGTGTATGTATATAATAGTATATTTATGTGTTTATGTAATATATATTTATATATATATATATATTTGTTGATATATATATATATATGTAATAAATGTATATATATATGTATATTAATATATATATGTTTATGTATTTTTTATTATGTATATTTATATTAATAAAATATTTATATGTATATATATTATATATAATGTATATATTATTTGTATATATATACATTATATATATATGTTTATATGTTATTTATATATATACATATATATAAATATTTGTTATATATAATATATTGTATATATTTATAGTATATATATATGTAAATATAATGATATATAAAAGATATATTTTTAATAGATTTATATATATTATATATATATATAAATATATAAAAATATGATATCTATATATATGTATATATTATATAGAAAAATATTTGTATATATATATGTATATTATAAATATGTTATTTATTTAAAATTTTAAAATGAAAAAAAGTATATATAATTTTATATATAATATAGTATATCTATAATATGTATATATAAATATATAACATGTTTATTAATATATTAAAATGTATATATAAAATTTTTATATTTATGTAAAAACATTATTTTTATTTTATATGTATAAATTTATAAATATATGTATATATATATATAGTTTTTTATATAATTATTTATTTATATATAATTAAAATACAGTATAAATTTGTATAAAATATGTATATATATAATAAAAAATATATTGTAAAAGAAGTGTTTTTTTTATATATTTGTATATATATATTTGTATATTATATATATATTATATATATTTATATGTGTAATTTATAATAAAAAAAAAATATAAAAATAAATGTAAATTTTTATATGTATAGATAAAATATTTAGTTATATATTATTTGTTTTTATATATGTTTTATATGAATATATATAAAAAAATTTTATATATGTTATTATTTATATAATGTAAATAAATTATATATATCATATATATATATATATTATATAATTATATATAATATATATAAAATATAATATAAATATATATGTGTGTTGTGTAATATAGTGTTTACATATTTGTATTTTTTATAATGTATTATTTATATTTTATTTTATGTATAATATATATATATCTTTTTATATTTTTTATATATATATATTATATATAAGTATATATATACATAAATTTATATGTATATATATATATTTTTTTATATATTAGTTTGTGTATATATTTATCTATATATATGTGATATAAATGTATATATATATATGTGATATATATTATAAAATATATAATATCATATGTATATATAATGTAATTTATATATATATATATATATATTTATATATATTTTTTATATTTATTTTTATATATATATAGTCTGTTATTTTTAAGTATATATATATGTATATAATTAATATATATATATTTTAGAACAAAAATTTTAGAATCCTTAATGAAACCTGACAAGCATGAGCATATTTTTTTTAAAAAAAAGAAGGAGAAATAAAATGAGTAATAGTAATATAAATACGCAATAAAAATCATAGAAAATAAATTGGAAATGAACCTATGTTGTTAATAAATTTATTACTATCCCACAAACTAGCATATAGCCCGTCATATGACGGGATCAGTAATTTTTTTATTTTCCAGAATTGTAAAGTACCCTATGAGGCAGGTAAAAAAAAATGGTTTGTTTTTTGACTAACAATTATCTTGCAACAAAAAAATAATCGATGATTAAATTTAAAATTATCACATATGTACCTAATCTATTATTTAAGCCAAATATAAAAGAAAATTATTGACGTCATATCTAAGTTCAGTGATGAAACGTATGAAAATAAGGCAGACGATATTTAAATAATTTAAAATAAGAAATGATTAAAGGAATGACGTCATAATGCTAGAAAAAATGTTATTTTTACCTATTCATTATGTGATTAAGGGATAAATTCAATCACCTGCTCTTAAAATGAGGCTTGATATAATGGCATTAAACGATCGAAAAGGAAGGAAAGGGATGAATTTCGAATGTTGTAAAGAAGACAGTATTTTTCGCTGCGATGTGAAGTCTATTTATACCAATTTGTTTTAGAATCGAATCGATAATTTAGGAGAAGATAAACTTTACTCGCTTTGAATTTTGCTATCCCTAATTTGTCAAGAATTCAATAGGGATGCCTCTATCCCTTCCATGTCCAACCGCTTCCTTATTTTTTGTTGCCATGAAAATTTTATCACCGGTATTGACAACAAATTCTATCGACCTCCAAGGTGTAGTGGAAATGATAGTATCGTTTCTTTACTTCCATTAATGACTGTGGCTATAAAAAATGGGGAAGTACTGAACGATAATTCCGACTTAGCCAAGAAAACTTTGAATTATCTTTCAAAATGAATTCGACGTGATTCTAAGCTGCATTCACAGTATCGGGAGACTTTAGAGGAGTATGAAGATTAACAAATTATTGAGCGTGTACCAGATAATTCTCAGCCAAAAAGCAAACTATTATTTTAATAGCCTCATAGAGTACTTTACAATTCTGGAAAATTAAAAATTTTACTGATCCCGTTATAAATTTTAGAATCCTTAATGAAACCTGACAAGCATGAGCATATTTTTTTTAAAAAGAGAAGGGAAATAAAATGAGTAATAGTAATATAAATACGCAATAAAAATCAGAAAATAAATTGATGAATTAATAAAATTATATCCCAAACTAGCATCTAGCCCGTCATATGACGGGATCAGAAACCTGACAAGCATGAGCATATTTTTTTTAAAAAAAAGAAGGAGAAATAAAATGAGTAATAGTAATATAAATACGCAATAAAAATCATAGAAAATAAATTGGAAATGAACCTATGTTGTTAATAAATTTATTACTATCCCACAAACTAGCATATAGCCCGTCACATAACGGGATCAGAAAAATTTTTAATTTTCTAGAATTGTAAAGTATCCTATGAGGCAGGTAAAAAAAAGGTTTGTTTTTTGGCTGAGAATTATCTTGCAACAAAAAATAATCGATGATTAAATTTAAAATTATCACATATGTGTACCTAATGTATTATTTAATCCAAATATAAAAGAAAATGATTGACGTCATATCTAAATTCAGTGATAAAACGTATGAAAATAACGCAGACGATATTTAAATAATTTAAAATAAGAAATGATTAAAGGAATAACGTCATAATGCTAGAAAAACATGTTATTTTTACCTACTTATTATGTGATTAAATTTAATCGCCTTCTCTTAAAATGGGGCTTGATATAATGGCATTAAACGATCGAAAAGGGAGGAAGGGATGGATTTCGAACGTTTTAAAGAAGACAGTATTTTTCGCTGCGATGTGAAGATTATTTATACCAATTTATTTTAGAATCGAATCGATAATTTAGGAGAAGATAAACTTTACTCGCTTTGAATTTTGCTATCCCTAATTTGTCAAGAATCCAATAGGGATGCCTCTATCCCTTCCATGTCCAACCGCTTCCTTATTTTTCGTTGCCATAAAAATTTTATCACCGGTATTGACAACAAATTCTATCGACCTCCAAGGTGTAGTGGAAATGATAGTTTCGTTTCTTTACTTCCATTAATTATTGTGGCTATAAAAAATGGGGAAGAACTGAACGATAATTCCGACGTAGCCAAGAAAACTTTGAATTATCTTTCAAAATGAATTCGACGTGATTTTAAGCTGCATTCACAATATCGGAAGACTTTAGAGGAGTATGAAGATAAACAAATTATTAAGCGTGTACCAGATAATTCTCAGCCAAAAAGCAAACCATTTTTTTAATAGCCTCATAGGGTACTTTACAATTCTGGAAAATTAAAAATTTTACTGATCCCGTTATATGACGGGCTATATGCTAATTTATTATATTACATTATTATTATAATATTACATAGTACTATATTATTTTGCCCAGTTTTTTTATATATAACTTGCAGGGTGGAGAGAACCGCCATGCGGCCCAAATTGACCAGCGTAGTTTGTCCGTTCCAAACACAGGGCAAAAAAAGGTGAGCTCGACCACCAAGAGAATAAGAGAATGTTTTGGTCGAATACTGCTGATAGCAGACGATAACAACGCGTGAAAGTGACTAAGTCTTGACTTGGTAAACAATCAGTCATTTGATGATTCCATCGCTTGTTTTCTTTAGAATTGTTCGAGGCGTACCTATCCTTGGTTTCAGCTTTTCGTACCATGCTTCTGTGATACATGTAAGTCTATATTTTTTAATATATATTATTATGCTTTAATTATAATGCAGTTTGTTCTTTCTGTATCATAATAGACCAGCTCTACATTCATTGTTCTTTTTTGATATCTCAGAATCTTTTTTAAATCCATTTCAAGCTAATATTATTGGTCTTTGCAACTCGCTTAGAAAGTTTTCAGCAACTAAGATGTCTGTGTTCTGAAAATGGACACGAAGTACCCCATTTTAATAAAAACTAAGTATTATAACTTATAATCTTTTCTAATCTATTCTAATGAAAATCTATTCCTGATATACTCTTAGAATTCAAACTGAAAATGAATGTTTATGAATGTCTCTGAATGTTTTAAATTAAATTGTGAATATTTTTTTCTTATCTGAACACGGAAATTATTTAAGTAACTGAGAGAAGAATAAATTACTAGTGCTTTCTTAACACATTGTATGCGGGACACGTACTAGTACGTTTTCTGACGATTGATATTTAAGCGAGGGACACGTACTAGTACTTTTTCTGGCGATTGATACTTGAGCACGGGACACGTACTAGTACTTTTTCTGACGATTGATACTTGAGCACGGGACATGTACTAGTACGTTTTCTGACCATTGATACTTGAGCGAGGGACACGTACTAGTACTTTTTCTGACGATTGATACTTGAGCACGGGACACGTACTAGTACGTTTTCTGACCATTGATACTTGAGCGAGGGACACGTACTAGTACTTTTTCTGACGATTGATACTTGAGCGAGGGACACGTACTAGTACTTTTTCTGACGATTGATACTTGAGCGCGGGACACGTACTAGTAAGTTTTTTGACGATTGATACTCGAGCGTGGGATACGTACTAGTACGGGTTAGTCTTACAACATGGTTTGTTTGTGGGTACGAAAATAACGGTATATACAGGAAAACGAAGCCGAATGTTCTTGTCTTCTATATAGATTCTGGAAATATTGAGATAAATAAAAACTAGTTTTTACATTTTTAGTTTTATGATTGCTCATTTCATTTTTTATAATGTAAAAATGTTTATATATAACATAATTCGAAAAAATTAAAACTGTATACTACTATTTCTATTTGATTTTTCATATTTACGATACTATTATAAATTTATCCACTCAAAAGTATAATTTTGTTTACAAACATCTTATGGTTGTTATTTATATATTTCTATTTATATATTTGTTTATATATTTCAATATAAAATACCGCCCGCTCCCGGTACAATTCCGCTAAGAAATGGACCCGCGCACAATGTGTTATTTAAACAGAAAATATGTACTTTTTATTAAGTATGTAATGATTTTTACTCACAGAGCAAAGTAATTATTGTTATTTCTATCGATATTGAAACAGTAACAGGACGTAAATTTGTAAGAATTAAAAAATGTAATAAAGTGTCAAAATTCCTTAAAAAAACTGTGATTCACTTCTTTAAAATATATATTTTTTATTTTTATTTAATGCAAGATTAATTCTCAAAATGAAGGAAAAGGCAGACTTAATTACTTAATTATGGTAAGTAACTAACAGTATTAATAAAATAGAATAACTAATGCTTTCTTATTTAAACAGAAAATATGTACTTTTTATTAACCCCTTCCGGTAAAATGACGAGTCTAGCTCGTCATTAGTTTTTCATTCCATACCGCACAATGACGAGCTACACTCGTCATGCGATTAAAGTTACTGTTAAATATGGTTTGGTTTGGTTTGGAGCGCTACGATCTACTGTTTTGCACACGAGGGCTAATGAGACCGGGACCTACTGCTTAACGCCGTTTACTGACCATTGATACTTGAGCGCGGGTCACGTACTAGTACGGATTAGTGTAACAACATGGTTTGTTGGTGGGTACAAAAATAACGGTATATACAGGAAAACGAAGCCGAATGTTCTTGTCTACTACACAGATTCTGGAAAAATGGAGAAAAATAAAAACTAGTTTTTACATTATTAGTTTCATGACTGTTCTTTTCATTGTTTTATAATGTAAAAAGGTTTTTATATAACATAATTCGGAAAAATCAAAATTATATACTATTTTTCTATATTTGATTTTTCACATTTACGATACTATTATAAATTTATCCACTAAAAAATACATTTTTTGTATACAAAAATCTTATGGTTGTTATTTATATATTTCTTTTTATATATTTGTTTATATATTTCAATAGAAAATACGAGAAGTTGGTTTAAAAAATGAAATAATTTTCGAACTATTGAGATGTAATTGAATAACTAAATTTACGAGCAAAACGCCCGCTCAGGTACAATTCCGCTTCGAAATGGACCCGCACACAATGGGTTAATTAAACAGAAATTATGTACTTTTTATTAAGTATGTAATGATTTTTACGTCAACGTAACGTAATTATTTTTTTAGTCAGTTTAAAACAAAATAGAACTTAAATCAGGAGTGAGAAATTTTAGGCAGGTCAAATTATTCGGAAATCAAGAACGTGTGGACATACAGCTCTATTTTATTCTAATTTGGGTTTAGTGGCTATATTTTAGATAGCATATAGTCCGTCATATAACGGGATCAGTAAAATTTTTAATATTCCAGAATTGTAAAGTATCCTATGAGACAGGAAAAATAGGTTTGTTTTATCGCTGAGAATTATCTGGTACACGCTCAATAATTTGTTTATCTTCATACTCCTGTAAAGTCTACCGATACTACGAATGCAGTTTAGAATCACGTTGAATTCATATAGAAATATAATTCAAAGTTTTCTTAACTGCGTCCAAATTACCGTTAAGTTCTTCCCATTTTTTTCGCTACAGTAATGAATTGAAGTAAAGGAACGAAATTATCATTTCCACTACACCCTGAAGGTAGACAGAATTTGTTGTCAATACCGGTGATAAAATTGTCATTGCAACAAAAAATAATCGACGATTAAATTTAAAATTTTCCCATGTGTACCTAATCTATTATTTAAACCAAATATAAAAGAAAATGATTGACGTGATATCTAAGTTCAGAGAAAAAATGGATGAACATAATGCAGACGATATTTAAATAATTGAAAATAAGAAATGATTAAATGTGATAGAATGACGTCATAATGTTAGAAAAATGTTATTTTTACCTATTATGTGATCAATTGATCAATTTAATAGCCTGTTCTTAACCGGGGAAAATAGGGCTCGAAATAATAGCATTGAAAGGTCGAAAGGGGGGGAAGGGTGGATTTCGATTGTTTTAAAGACGACAGTATTTTTTGCTGTGATATGAAGCCTATTTAAACCAATTTATTTTAGAATCGGATCGACAGTTTAGGAGAAGATAAACTTGACTCACTTTGAATTTTGCTAACCCTAACTCATCAAGAATCCAATATGGATGTCTCTATCCATTCCAGGTCCAACCGCTTCATAAATTCGAGGACAGACGGACAGATAACTAACATATAGGTTATCAATCCGGGCTAACAGCTATTATTATATATGGGATAACCACCAGTACTATCTGTGGATTGAAAAAATAAAACCAGGGAGTTAAAGAGTTAAATAAGAGTAAGTGTGGAATAAAATATTATAGTGTAAGGCGCTAAACTGCTATTCTAACACCCTAAAATAGGTTGTAGTTGAACTGTTGCTAATTCCACTTGTGTATATTCAGGGCTTTGAAATAAAAACTTGAGAATGTCTTTTAAATATTTATTCTTTAAGGCATCAGAATTAAGCAGGAAATAACTAAAAATAAGAAAACAGATGCCACCGACTTTAGGACGAACTAAGAACATTTTCATTCCATTTCCACAGGTTAAATATACATCCCAGAATGCCGCTTAGCACTGCCATCAAAGGCTTCATATACACACAGTCAGAACACAAACATAATTATAACATAGAATTTTTATCTTAGACCTGTCAAGTGCTGTCCTCTATGATTAAGAAAGCAAAACAAACAACTTAAATACAATTTTTATTACAATATACAGGTCCAAAGGCTTGGATGAGCAACGCACGGGGGTCAGGGACTATACGAATTATGGCGTAGATGTACGCTTTCCGTTTGACTAGTACCACTAGGAAGAAAGAACGTAAACACTGTCCGGACCAATCGTAGATGAGAGGAAAAAGGTTGCCAGCTTGGGTACATTATCAAAATAATTATCGCCAAAAAAAAGTCACTAACCTAGGAAAGCGGCACTAAAGGCACACTATCTCCAGCCTTTAACACCGTCTGGAGGGGGTATGGCTTATCGTGGTCAATGGTCGCAGACGATGAAATAGTCTTGGCGGACGATGGCTTCAGAGGCGGATTTTCTCCAAAGATCAAAGGCAGCCTGATGCGCAACTAAAGTGCGCAGTAGACCGTATGGACGAATCCACGCTCTCAGCTCATTTAGTGGCTCAATATGTGGATGCAATCTGTAAGCCATCATCCCAGGTCACCATCAGGAAGTGGTGAACGATTGGCCATAGTGTGGAGGCTATATTATACGTGCCCCAGTCACCATTAACGGCGATTTTAAGCCGAATCAAGCCCTAAGCCCGCATGTCTATCTTGATAATATTATTATTCATTGTAAAATAACATTATTTATATTTTAGATATTAAAAAATATGCTAATGTTTTAATTATTAAAAAATATATTTTCATTTTTTAATTATTACAAAATTATTCTTTAAATCTAAAACTACCAATTATGTGTTTATACATTAGATTATTGTTTAAAAATGCACGAAACATTTTCGATTTTTATTGTACTTTCTAAATGACTTAATGCATTTTTTTGATGTGCAGCATGAATGAAGTAATACATGCAGAAGCATTCATTTTTTATCCCGCAATAAATATGTAAGCACAAGGTTCTGCGTTTTACACAATAGAACGAATTAACCTTCAGTCGCATTCTGATTTCTCAGACTGTTTGCTTCATTCCGGAGATAATGCAAGCGGCGACTGTAATGTTAGCTTTGCGGCGATATGCGTCGTCTGATTCGAGAAGATTGTCGCATTGCCGCAGAAACATTTC
>CM063499.1:90380385-90470385 GCA_032207245.1 Pardosa pseudoannulata | reverse complement strand
CGGATTTCGAACGTTGCTAACCCTAACTCATCAAGAATCCTATATGGATGCTTCTATCCATTCCAGGTCCAACCGCTTCACAAATTCGAGGACAGACGGACAGATAACTTAGATTATTATTATATAGGGGATTTTGGACAAATATATTTTTTTATGTTTAAAAAATGAATGCGATATGTAATTAAAGACAATAATTTGATCTATGTTAAAAGAATTATGTTTGTAAAACTGGTAGTTTTTAAGGCATGAGAATTCGAAAATAATAATTATTTTACATTTTTTCCACTTTTAAGATTTGTATCACCCCACGAATACAGCAGTTTGGTTGAACTGTGCTTCTTGGCACAGCTGGTAAATGTGTCCAATGGACAGAAAATGATCATTTATTCTAGCATCACCGAACGTAGCGTTAGGGATGGGCCGAATGGTTAGCGCACTGCCCTTCGCTGTCGGAGCTTGTGGGTTCGAGACTTTCTGTGGCACGCATGCTCGTAGTCGTTCGGAATCCGTATTTAAGCAGTAGGTCCCGGTCTCATTTACCTTCTTGTTGCAAAAAAAGTAGACCGTAGAGCTCGAAACCAAACCAAAATGTAGCATTACTTTCGAGAGATGGATAAAAAGTCGTTAAAAACTCCTTTAAATCCACCATTTTATGGCTGGGAAATGATGTGTTAAAGAATGAAAATGGGAAACGGGAGAAATTTAGGTATAATAATTTTAATATATGTACAGAGAGAGGTATATAGATAAATATTACTGGATTTTATGAACAATAAATGACTTGGAGTCATTTATTCTTGACCCAGGTGTTAAGGTCTCCTATCCCTATAATAAAGTGGGAGCCCGTCCTCTAACGTTCTGTTAATGAAGGTCTTTAACTAAAAAAGTGTCATTTTTATGGGTCTTGACTGCAACCTCCCATCGTGAAGTCCGTCTTATTACATATATATATATATATATATATATATATATATATATATATATATATATATATATATATATATATATATATATATATATATATATATATGTATGTATATATACACATATATATACATATACATATATATACATATATATATATATACATATATATACATATATATATATATATATATATATATATACATATATATATATATATATATACATATACATATATACATATATATACATATATACATATATATATATATATGTATATATATATATATATATATATATATTATATATATATATATGGTTGGTTGGTTTGGAGCACTACGGTCTACTTTTTTGTAACACGAGGGCTAATGAGACCGGGACCTACTGCTTAAAGCCGATTCCGACGGCTACGAACATCCATGCGAAGTGGGACTCGAACCCACGAACTCCGGATCCGAAGGTCAGCGCCCTAACCATTCGGCCATCGTTCGGCACATATATATATATATATATATATATATATATATATATATATATATATATATATATATATAATGTGTGTATATATATAAATGTATAAATATGTGTATATATATATACATATATATATATGTGTGTGTGTATATATATATATATGTGTGTGTATATGTGTGTATGTATATATATTATATGTGTGTATATATATATATGTGTATATATATGTATATATATACGTATATATACACATATATATGCACATATATATATATATATATATATATATATATATATATATATATATATATATATATATATACGTATGTAGACACAGGACACAGAGATATATAGATAAATATTACTGGATACATAGATATATAGATAAATATTTCATGTCAATACGAACAATAAACATGACTTGGAGTCGAATCACTCCAATGTTAAATAAAAGTTAATAATACATAAGACTTGACGGTTTTCAATAAATAAATAGATAGATAAATATAACAATGCAAAATTTGCCTAATAATCATGGGAATTATTTGAAACTTGTTTATTTTTGAAAACTAATGCCTGTATTTTGCAAAATGCATACGCCTTCCACAAGTTGTCAGTTAGAACATATAAAGGAACCTCGCTTCCATTTGCAGTAGCGCGTCTGAATCATGCATACTCACGCCAATCATCTGAATCATCGAGCAACGTGGGAAAAAAAAATACCTCCAGAGTTATTTAGAGTTGAAAGTTCATAAAATATTATGAAACGGTTATTTTGGGATATTCTTAGATCAAGTACCTTATTAGCTGTAACTATTTCAGTAAAACAACCAATTTTTGATTCTACATAAAATGAGCTCTATTAAGAATGAAAAGTTTCCTACATTATTTACACCCTATGTGCAGGTCCATTTCGCAGTTGAACTGTAACGGGAGCGAGCGTTTGGCGCGTCCATTGAGTTATCTCAATAGATCGAAAATTATTTCATTTTTTTAACCAACTTTTCGTATTTTATATTAAAGCATATAAACAAATATAGAAATAGAAATACATAAATAACAACCATAAGATTTTTTAAACTAAAAATATATTTTTAGTGGATAAATTCTTAATAGTATCGTAAATATGAAAAATCAAATAGAAATAGTAGTATATAGTTAAAATTTTTTCGAATTATGTTATGTATAAACATTTTTACATTATAAAAAATACATCATAAAACTAATAATGTAAAAATTAGTTTTTATGTGTCTCAATTTTTCCAGAATCTCTGTAGTAGACTAGAAAATTCGGCTTCATTTTCTTGCATATACCGTTATTTTTGTACCCACAAACAAACCCTGTTGTTACACTAACCCGTACTAGTACGTGACCCGCGTTCGAGTATCAATCGTCAGAAAACGTACAAGTACGTGTCACGCGCTCAAGTATCAATCGTCAGCAAACGTACTAGTACGTGTCACGCGCTCAAGTATCAATCGTCAGCAAACGTACTAGTACGTGACCCGCGCTCAAGCATCAATCGTCAGCAAACGTACTAGTACGTGTCACGCGCTCAAGTATCAATCGTCAGCAAACGTACTAGTACGTGTCACGCGCTCAAGTATCAATCGTCAGCAAACGTACTAGTACGTGTCACGCGCTCAAGTATCAATCGTCAGCAAACGTACTAGTACGTGTCACGCGCTCAAGTATCAATCGTCAGCAAACGTACTAGTACGTGTCACGCGCTCAAGCATCAATCGTCAGCAAACGTACTAGTACGTGTCACGCGCTCAAGCATCAATCGTCAGCAAACGTACTAGTACGTGACCTGCGCTCAAGCATCAATCGTCAGAAAACGTACTAGTACGTGACCCGCGCTCAAGTATCAATCGTCACATAACGTACTAGTACGTGTCCAGCATACAATGTGTTAATGAAGATCTAATTTTTTATTTCAAAACGATGTTTATTGAAATAAACACACCTTGTGTATAAATTAATTTATTCACACTTGCTGAATGTTTTACGAATTTTTTCTTTGTATCATGGTATTACATAATCTAGAACTTGACAAGATAATTTACGATGTATACTCAATTTTGTGATAAACCTCTAACACTAGATCCGAATGGAATAATTTTGATCTCCAATCCAGGTATTTTCTTTTGAAATTCTAGTATTATTTGTCCAGGTATTTATCTATTTATTTACACACACGTACATTATATATATATATATATATATATATATATATATATAATAATATACATTATATATATATATATATATATATATATATATATATATATATATATATATATACATATATATATATAATATATATATATATATATATATATATATATACATATATATATATATATATATACATATATATATATATATATATATATATATATATATATATATATATATACATATATATATATATATATATATATATATATATATATATATATATATATATATATATACATATATATATATACATATATATATATATACATATATATATATATATATATATATATATATATATATATATATATACATATATATATATATACATATATATATATATATACATATATATATACATACATATATACATATATATATATATATATATATATACATATATATATATATATATATACATATATATATATATACATATATATACATATATATATATATACATATATATATACATATATATATACATATATACATATACATATATATATACATATATACATACATATATATATACTATATACATACATATATATATACATATATACATACATATATATACATATATATACATATATATACATATATATATATATATATATATATATATATATATAGATATATATATATATATATGAGACATGGCGATGAACATGCTATCCGACACGAAACTGTACTTTTATTTGAGCTCTAAGAAAACAACATGCTACTCTAGAAAGAGCAGAGAAGGGAATGATCACAAAAACACTTTGCTATTTAAAAAAAGTCAACCCCATAGCGAGCTGTAAAACGAATTCTTCCCAGGAGAGAGTAGCTTAGTCAGCGTTCTTAACAGTAAAAAGGAACTTAGATCAGTGGAAAAAAGGAGCTAGCATAAGAACGAACGATGCAGTCTGGCCACATTGAAGAGAACGGCACAAGTCTAATTAAAACCTTATTATAGAGCTGCTAAAACGGACATCTTTACTATTCAACGACAGACAAGAGAAAAACACAAAAATCTTTCTGCTCGACCAGAGATGCACCCAAGAGCGAAGACAGAAAGAATTTTCCCGAGGGACAAGAAACTTACTCAGCGGATTAAGTAATAATCCTGATCTTAATAAACTATTAAGATCAAGAAAAACGCTGAGCCATTTGCTCGTGGCAGCTGGAAAACGTGTTGAATGAACAGAAAATGGACATTATAGGACAGAAAGCTTTGGGAAATGTGTTGGAAGAATTTTAAGTCGAGAACACTTTTTTGATGAAGTTATTCAAGAGGCTGGGAAAAAGATTTTAAGGAATGAGAATGGGAGGGAGGAGGTTTTTAAGGAAATATTGAAGTTAAATAATTTTGATATATTATATATATATATATATATATATATATGTGTGTGTGTGTGTGTGTGTGTGTGTGTGTGTGTGTGTGTGTGTGTGTGTGTGTGTGTGTACAAGGAACCATCGTAGTCCGTGGTGGAACTTTAACTTCATTCTATACTAAGAAAAGACACCTTTCTCCGACAAGAGCAGAGCAATTACTGATACGTGAAAACAGTTTTCTATTACAAAGTTCACCCCACAACGAGAGATGAGACGAACTCTTTCCCAAGAAACCGGCAGCTTAGTCAGGGTTATTAACAGTCAGAAAGGTTTGGTTTGGAGCACTACGGTCTACTTTTTTTCAACACGACGGCTAATGAAACCGGGACCTACAGCTTAAAGCCGATTCCGAACGGCTACGAACATCCATGCAACATTGGGATGCGAACCCAAGAACTCCGGTACCCTTAACCAGTAAGACATTGTTCGGCCAGTCAGAAAGGAACATGGATCATTGGAAAAGTGAACCATTTGGTTGGAACAGCTGGAAAATGTGGCGAGGAACAGAAAATGAGCATTTATTCGATAGTTAGCTTTGGGAGATTGGTAAGATAATTTTAAGTCATCGAACATTTCTTTGAATTTGAGATTTTGTGGCTGAGAAAATAGATATAAAAGAATGAGAAGGGTGAAAGGAGAATTTTAGATAAGTGTTTTAAGTGTAACAATTTTAATATATTACATACATGTAGACTTTTTTCACTTTCGATGAAACACGTTATTTAAAAAAACAAGTTTTTTCAAACACAAAATATTTATTTAGCATTTTTGGGCAAAATATTTATTATTAAATATTTATTAAAATATTCGGGGTAAAATATTTATTTAGGCCAGTAATTTACAGTTTGAAATCAGGAAAGTTTTGTGAATTATTTGCATTTAAACTTAAAGGTTTCAAAATATTTTCGTGAAAATGGACATGCATAAAACCTTGATAGAAATAGTGTTTAGTGCACTTAAAGCCAAATTTATTTTTTATTGACAAATTTTATATAATGGCGAATTTACATAATACCTAAACTTCTTTATGAACCATTAAAATTACTTTATGACTTACCAATGTTCGTGGAATTCCCGTTTACAACTGCTGTGGAAGCTGAATTACAGCTAAATTTACAGTTAAGTATGAAATAAAATCGTCAGACCTACAAAGATTTTTATTTATTTATTTTTTCGAAACTCCATGATACGGAGAATTATAAATCGATGAAAAATGAAAGTGAAAACTAGGCAATTAATCGATTACTTTTTATTTCCTCGTTTCAAAGCAAGTTTTATTCTTACAACAGAAAGGATTAAATATTGTTTTGTCGTCTATTGTAAAATCTTTTGAGGAACTATAAATAACAATTTTGTGTAATATATTTAATTTCTTCAATAGATTTTTCAAATTCATACGTATTACGTATGCAACAACCAATATCTCGAATTACCACAAATCTCGAAGTTTTCCCTAAATTACGTCAGTGTAATTCAATGCAATTTTTTGTCTCTATCTCGAATCTATTCACTGTTTATCTCGATGTTTCAGGAATTTTTGGGGTGTATTTTTTTTTAAGCAGAATAAATAAATAATTCAAAAGAATTCAAAACATGTGATTTCGATTTGTGTTTCGGAAGTTATAAAATGATTTTAATTACTTGGTAAAATAAAATTTCTTTTGAAAAATACAGATTTTTTACATCTTAGTCCCTATTCTTTGATATACTGGAATATAGTCCGTCATATGACGGAATCAGCAAAATTTTTAATTCTTCAGAACAACTAGTGAATCGATTTCAAACCGCGTGGTTATGTATAAAAAAAAAAAACACACAAACGAACTCCTTCATTTTCAAAGATATATAACTTAAACAATATCTATTTATGAGTCCGAGAAATAGATTCCTAGACTTTTATGAAAAAAATTTGTTGTTAATACCGGTGATAAAATTTTCATTGCAACAACAAATAATCGATGATTCAATTTAAAATTATCGCATATGTACCTAATCTATTATTGAAGCCAAATATAAAAGATAATTATTGACATCCTATCTAAGTTCATAAATAAAACGTATGAAAATAATGCAGACGATATTTAAATAATTTAAAACAAGAAATGATTCAATGAGATGGAATGTCGTCATAATTCTTGAAAAAAATGTTATTTTTACATATTTATTATGTAATAAAATGATAAATTGAATCGCCTGCTCTTAACCGGGGAAAATGGGGGTTGAAATAATGGAATTAAACGCTCGAAAAAGGGGGAAAGATGTGGATTTCGAACCTTTTAAAGACGACAGTATTTTTCTCTGCGATATGAAACATATTTATACCAATTTATTTTAGAATCGGTTCGATAGTTTAGGAGAAGATAAACTTTATTCGCTTTGAATGGCTGCCTGTATCCATTCCAGGTCCAACCGCTTCATAATTTCGAGGACAGATAACTTAGGCTATTATTATACTGGGGATTATTTACTTTACTCGCTTTGAATTTTGCTAACTCTAACTTATCAAGAATCCAATATGGATGCCTTTATCTCTCCCAGGTCCAACTACTTCATAAATTCGAGGACAGACGGACAGATAGGTTATTGTTATATAGGGGATATTAATGATTGTTTGAACGATGAATTAATTCTGCTATGTAACGTAACCGTTTGAATTTTTCGGTTTTGAAAGAATTAAGGAGTAAATCCCCCTAAATTTTTATCTTACCCCTCCCCTTCCACTCAATAGAGGGCACAGAAAATATAAAAGAATAAATATTAGGGATGCAACAGATATCTGACCAACATATTTCATCCGACATATCCGGCCATTATGCCGGATTATTGTCAGTAGCCGGATATTCCAATTAACTGGCAGCATATCCGGCCAAAAATGATGCACCGAGAAATAAGATAAATAAAACAAAAAATGCAAAATGTTAAACAATATATTATATGAAACAATGCGTATTTTGGAGCATTTGGAGTATTTTGGAGAATTATTAAAAGAAAAAATAAGAGATTTGAAAAAATTTTTTCAATTTTACAACTCCTCTTCAACCTCCACTCAAAATACGTGTTCTGCAAAGATCGGTCGATTTACTTGAAAAATTGAAATAAAAAATAAGTATCTAACGTGTTCTGCAAAGATCGGTCGATTTACTTAAAAATTGGAAAAAGAATTTACCAAGTATCTAACGAGTTCTATTAAGATCGCTCTATTTACTTAGAAAATAAAGAAAAAATTATATAAAAATATACCATTCAAATTTAATTATTTCAATTTTTCAAGTAAATCGACCGATCTTTGCAGAACACATTAGATACTTATTTTTTATTTCAATTTTTCAAGTAAATCGACCGATCTTTGCAGAACACGTTAGATACTTATTTTTTATTTCAATTTTTCAAGTAAATCGACCGATCTTTGCAGAACACGTTAGATACTTATTTTTTATTTCAATTTTTCAAGTAAATCGACCGATCTTTGCAGAACACGTTAGATACTTATTTTTTATTTCAATTTTTCAAGTAAATCGACCGATCTTTGCAGAACACGTATTTTGAGTGGAGGTTGAAGAGGAGTTGTAAAATTGAAAATTTTTTTTCAAATCTCTTATTTTAAATTAATTTTACAATTTACACTAAATCACAAATTTGTGATGAAAATCACACTCAATTTGTGATTAAGTGAATGTTTCAGTCTATTTAGTATGAATGTTATGTGTTTTCTTTGTGTTTTCTTTGTTAATTCAATTAGATTTTAAATATTCAATTTTTGTAAAATTTTTCCTCAAAATGTTGTTTTTGTTTATGTATCAATTTGTTGAGTTACGATCCCCTCGCCAGATTTCAAACGCCACGCTGCAAGCACGCCAATTTCGCCAAATGTGGTTGAAGCACCAACAAGATCCATGATTAGAAACAGGAGAGTGGGCTAAGAAGAGGAGTTGGAAAAAAAGCTGTACGGAAAAAATTAGGTTTATTTATACAATTCATTGCAAAAAATCATAAATCATTCTTTTTTCAATCTCAACTTCAAAATTGTGTTCTGGTATCTGAGAACAAACACAAAAGACAAAACTTACTCTTTTGGGGGATAGAATAATGAAGACAATTTACTAAAAAAAACTGTATGAATATGTTTTTGACATTTTTCATATAAAAACATAAGAACCATTAAAGAAGAAAAAAGACTATTAAATATGCTTTTATTCGGATTTGATTTTTCTAATTAAATAATGTCGAATTGAGATATTGAGTACTGGAACTTAAATAAAAAATGTATTCAAAAAGAAATTTATTCAAAGTGCAAAAAAAACATGCCAACATCCGGCTGAAACTGGCCGTTATCCGGCCAAATTGACATCCGTTGCATCCTTAATAAGTATTAAAAGAATGTTCAATACCCAAAGACAAATTTTAGTTTTTGTAGAAAAGTTTAAACTGTTAACTTATATTAAAAATTATAAAAATAATTTTTTTAGATGTATCACAAAAGTAAAAATATGAATATACTTTATTCAAAAATTCTGTTGTTTTTTTTCCAGCAAAATCATCCATTACTTCATGATAATTAATATTATCCAAAGCATTCTGTTCCTTGCATAACACAGCTGAATAGTTTAACTTTAATTGCCTCAATGGTTTTCTTAAATAAAAATTTACAAGTTCTTATATAAGGCAATTTCACTCAACGTCACGAACTACTATAATGCCCTTTCCATTCATTTTCATGTTCACAACAGCCAATAGACAAACAATAAACTGCCCTTCCGTTTGAAACTAAAGCCAGAATTGTCATAATTTGAGAATTTGCCCTAATGCGTGAAATCGACTTATTGAGACTGACGTTTCACATTTGCTATAGGAAATGTTAAATATATAATATATAAATATTAATTAAATATTAAATTATTATAAAATTTATAAAATTATCTATAAAATTAAATTAAATAAATATTAGTTAAATATATAAATATGTTAAATATAATTTCAAATATCGAAATAATAGTTCTATATTTGAAAATGTTGACACTACTGCTGTCCAGCAGGAAAGCAAATTTATCTTATTTACAAATCTTTTAAAAACAGCAGTTTAACTAGAAACCAAATCTTCGAAAGTTGTCTTTTTTTATTTATTTATTTTTAATGATCAGTCCCTGCTTAAACCCTAAATCTTCGAATTCAAAAGCAAAAACATAAAATACTCCAAAAATATTTTAAATGTAAAATAATGTTTACAGTTATAGTCACTGAATTATTTAAACAAATGATATCATTCTTACACTCTTAACGAGAAGGAAATATGCTTTTAAAAGGAAATACAAAATTAAGTATAAAACTAATTTAACTAAAATAATTTTTTTACGGCATTTAAAAACAACGAAATATGAATTTTATATAAACAAAAATTTACCTGAGAATACCGCATAAAAATTCCAAATAAGCAGAACGTAAGTATACCCAGCATCTTTCAAGACACACTTGGTTTTCGTTGAAGAATCGAAACCCGGCCGTGATTTATTCCTAAAACGTGCTAAAGAACTTTTTGAATACTAATAAAAATCCATCCCCCGTACGAAACAGACGAGATTTTCTTTTTCATTCATAAGCGCCATCTGTCGGTCGAAGCAGAAACCACTTCTTGTGGAATTTTCCCTATGTAGGGAATAATGAATAGAACAATGCTCACTAAAGCGTAGAATGGGATTATTACGTTCCAATTTTTTTTTCTGTTATGCTTCTGAATATGACCAGCTGATTTCATTGAACATGCAAAAGCACTTATAGCTTATATAGATACAAATTAAATAGAGGAATGGGGGGGGGCAACGGGGACTGAAACTTCGCTTGGGGCGACAAAATCACTATAATGGAATATAATATTAAGGAAACTCATAAATCAGGGGTCTGTCCAAACTTATCAGACAGTTTCCTGTTTTGTAAATTTAGGGAAATCGAAGAATTTTGTGAAACTTTAATTAGAGCTTTCAGCAAGGGATATTTGTAAACTTGCTAAAATTGGGTTTGACGTAGGGCCTGATTAATACACGGGCCGATTGGGACTAGGCCCTCAGCCCCCTAAGTTTAGGGGCTCCCTAAAATTTGGTACTTAATTATTAAATTTTAAATAATTGAACTAACAAAATTTGAAAATGTTTTTTGTTAATTCTGCAAGTAATATTTCATGAAACCTTATTCAGAAATGAAATAAAAACAGTTAAAATGTTGACAATTTTACCGAAAACACACTCCAGTTTACTTATTTACGTCACTCCAAATTTATTATGGTTTTCAGCAATTAAAGGAACATAATACTGGAATAACAGCTTATTGCATTCAACATTTATAATATGAGCCATTAAGAAAATAATTTACAAAATATTAAAGGAAAAAAGTATTTATATATTATATAATATAAATTAGTAATAAATTAAAAATTTCAGCCAGTTATAAAGAAGTATTAGCACTTTTTATTATATATCTGAAACTCAGATACAATTGTTATTTGCTTAAGAATTTCATTATTTTATTATTTTTATCTCTTATTAATTTTGTCTTAAAATCTACGAATAGCTATTGTTTGTTAATCTTACCTATGATATTTTATTTTATTTTTTATATAAAAACTTAATTGCAAGTGTTACAGTTTACATCCTTGAGGATATGCAGATTTTTGACATTCGACTGTACTACAAAGATATGTAAACATAAAAAAAATAATACAAACTTTTCTCCAAAAATTTTCGTTTGTATCCTCTTTTATAAACTTTTTTTTAACCTAGAAAGGAGAATAGGAAGGGGCCGAAAGACTACCAGGTCCTGGGCCCAACTTTGCCTCGATCAGGCCCTGGTTTGAAGCTTGGTTTAGTCAAAGAATATAGACACAGGAAGGGCCCGATTTAAAACCCTTGGGGGCCCCGTTTAAATCATCTAATGGACTGTAATTTTCCTTTATAATTTTTATTCATAACACAAAACACACAAATATATGAAATTAATTAATTAGTAATAAAATATGTCACCACCGCGTGAAGTGGGTGGGAACGTAAATTGATTGTTCTTAACGCTTTTACATTGAAGAAGACAATGATTGTTTTTAGAAAGGCTCACTAGGTGGAGCTCTAATTAAATTTACATCCGGAACGGAACAAATACTTTTATTCTTAAATTACCAATTTTAAAACTTTCTATTCATTCTTAAATCTTAAAAAGAGAAAAAAAAACATAGATATCCGATGATTTGGGATATATTTGTTATCCACTTCAAGAGGGAAAAAAGCAGTTAAGATTTTTTCCCTCTCAGAGGGGATGAATTTGTAAATGGGTGTGTATCACTGATAGGGTTGGTATTTCAATCTTTTGAATAATAAACACATTTAAAATGTTAACATGGCTTCAAAGTATTTTTAAGCAAATAAAAGCTTACTTTTGGCTTAAAATTATGGAATAAATTTAATATACTGACTTTTGAAGCCCACCAACACTCCAGTTTGTCATTAACAAAAGATTTTCCATGTATGCCAGAAAACATGAGCTCAGGGAGTTTCCCCCCCCCCCTAAATTTTTTCTATCTATGCTTTGCAAGATTTTTGTTTTTACTTATTAAAATTTGTTTATGTTACTAGTTTCTACTACAAGTGTTGAACGACGGTTGTCAACCATAAAAGGAGTAAAAATATTTCTTCAAAATAGAACTGGTCACAAGTGGATAACGCAATTTCATTCTTTTTTTTTGGGGGGGGGAAACATAGTTTTTTTTTTGTTGTTGTTCAAAGCTTAGGAGAGCGCTAAAAACTCTAGATCTATTGTGTTGCCACACTAGGGCTAATTGCATCGAAACCTACTGCTTAAAGTCGGTTCCGAGCTGTAACGAACATCCATGCCAGAACCGGAATTCGAATCAACGAACTACGGGACCGAAGAGCAGCACTCTACAAAAACGCTAGTACCGGTCTAAATTTATTCCTTAAACTTCTATCCGGAGTCGCACAAAGCGAGGTACTCTTATATAAACATAAAGGAAAAGCAAAACAATTTACCAGATAAAGCTTTTAACATCGCTTGAATTTTCAAAAACAAAGCGTTTTATTTTTATAACCTTAATCATCTTGGCCGTTTACAATGACTTCAAAAATGTTTCTAAAGCTTTCTACAGATTGCAATCATTTTCCCGCCATTTTACAATTATTTAAGTCTATAATCCATTTCGCCCTCTATTGGGCATTTAGAAAATTAAGTTTCTTTCATGGAGTCATTGTGATTTTGCTTACATAACATCTCTTCATATATTTTCATCGAGTAGAAATCGTTTTATTTTAAAAGGAAAAATCCACCTAATTATAAAGAAATCAAATCGCAAATCTTAAACATCGTGATTCTGGATGCTCGATTAAATTTCAGTTAATGGCCATAAAACGTCTTACAATAACACTTTATATAATTTTGTTTTGCATATTTTTATTATGGAGCCTTGTTTTTCCTTTAGAGCTTTTGATATTTAGAAGGAAATGAATCATAAACTAATAGTACTGTAAAAGCCGCTTTTAAATTCCTCTCTCGCACTTAATAACCTTTCTGGAGGAAAATTGTTCTTAAAATGTATTCTCTCAGACGTGATTTTTGTTTATAAATTGAAAGTGCGCAGCATGGATACGAATTGGCTTTTTTGCGTATTATCAATTACGCACTGACCTATGTGAATAACTTTTATATTAAAACCGGCATATAGCCTGTCATATGAAAGGATCAGTAAAGTTTTTAATTTTCCAGAATTGTAAAGTACCTTGTGAGAGAGGTAAAAAAATTATTTGATTTTTGGCTGAGAATGATCTGGTACACGCTCAATAATTTATCTCCTAATTACAAAGTTTCGTAGCATTCCCCCCATTTCTTTATAGAATAGGCAGTGGCGTGCGGTAGGTTTTCATGCAGGGTGTGCAGAGAACATGGATTTTCCAATAAATCTTTAATTATTGAGACATCCGAGTTCTCCATTCTGAAACGGGTTATTTATTATAAATATAAATTTAAAGAATATAATAAATATAATATTTACCAACGAGTAGTCGAGGTATAACTATAAAAACAGCTAAACTTATGAGAATTCTACTAGCACTGAAGCAAAAATCGTATCTTTTGTTGTATGGTATCATATCGGCGTCGAAAAAGCAACGCTTCGGGCTCCTACGAAAAACTTAGATGTTCATCAAACGTATCACCACATGGCGCCCGCCGCTGCGGTGCCTCATTCGGATGCTCATTGGTGGCGACAAACCGAACATCTATTCCACATGCAGAGGATTTCGCTTCACGCTGGCACAATAGAGCGAACTGTTTCTTGATCGGTCAGTGGATTAAATTATATTTATTAATTGTTTTTAACATTTGGAAATCATATATTCAGCGATAAACGTCTTGACAGTTTTTAAAAACCAAAACCAGGATGAATAAAATTTGGACTGTTCTGTTAAAATTCGTTTCCTTAAAACAAAACAACATTGTTTTTCAGCTAATTATTTCAATAAATATAATGCATCACCGAAATTACTTTACCACACTAAAACATTTCACTTTATATTGATGAAATACTTCTTTTATATTTCCATGAAAACAAAATCTTATATATAAATTTAAACATTAACCGTCTGCAAAATCGTATGGCCAGTTAATCAGTTAAAAAACCAAAAGCGCTTCAGCACGTAAGTCCCCGCTCTAATACAACGCTTAATAAACCGCACCTTCGGATGATTCTGAATGCCAAGTGCAGGAAAAATAGCTGCACTTGCCTCAGTGCCATAGTATGCTGTTCTTCTCCAGTACCCCATACATATAAAGCGTGATTTTCAATTTAGTGCGTACACATCAGAACTTCCTATGTTCGTTTGCGCGCTACGTGGTGCAGCACCTAGTACCGCACGCACTGCTGGAATACAAGCAAGCAAATCAACATAATATTTGAATATATTATAAATAATATTTATTATATACCATATAAAGATAGGTAGACATAGGTGCAGAAAATTGTCTCTCATAATTTTGTCATGGTGTGCAGTGCACACCCTGCACATATGGACCGTACGCCACTGAGAATAGGTAAAACCAATATTCCAAACTGTCCTTGTGGTTAATAATAATGTCTGAATTATTTTCATTCTTTTTATCACGGGACTTATTACTTAAATAACTTTCTTTTATATTTGACTTAAATAATACATTAGGTATATATGCGATAATTTTAAATTAAATCAACGATTATTTTCTGTTGCAGTAAAATTTTTATCGCCGGTATTAACATCAAATTCTATCTACTCCAGGGTGTGGTATAAATGATAGTTTCGTTCCTTTACTTCCATTAATTACTGTGTCAAAAAATTGGGAAGAACTTAACGATCATTTCGACGTAGCTGAGAAAATTTTGAATTATCTTTCTAATTGAATTCGACGTGATTCTAAACTGCATTCACAGTATCGGGAGACTTAAGAGCAGTATGAAGATAAACAAATCACTGTGTACCAGATAATTTTCAGCCAAAAAACAAACCGTTTTTTTATCTGTCTCATAGGATACTTTACGATTCTGGAAAACTGAATCCTACTGATCCTACTGAACCTTTACTGATCCCGATGACGGGTTAAATGCTAGTATTAAAAGAGTATTTCAAATTCCAAAAGCTCCTTGACAACCGAGTTGAGAAATTTCCCGCCAAATCGCCAAACGATACTTTCCTTCATTTCCATCTGCAGTAAATTATTTTCCAGCATGACGGTTGTATTTATTAAACTTTTCCAACATATGGCCAACTAATTAGCAGAATTACTCCAACATAACGTTACTCACCATAATTCCTCTCTCATCTCTAGAATCTTTCAACCGAAAACTAAAAAGAATATTCCCTACGGAAAATCCCCACGGTGAAAACGAAACAGATGGAAGGTCGATGTATCAACGCGAGAGGGCGCTGACACCGTTTCAGCGGGAACCCGTAAACTGTGAGTTCTTTAGGCGTTCCAGCCCGGACGTTCTATTGTCATGTTTATGTGTTTATGTATCGGGGAAACAAAACTGTGCGGATGCCCCATATGGTTCAATTTTGTTCATTTTGGGAAGTATTTTGTGATAATGACGGCTACAATTGTTCAGTTTCAAAATAATCGGTAGAGACCTGTCACACTTCGGTAATATTTTTCAGACTCAAAATTTTTCCCGCTTTTTCTTTTTTTGTTTATTTATTTATTTATTGCCGTATTTCGAAGGTTATTGTCCTTCATATCTCGGGTGTCTGTTATGGAACTTCCGAAAATTCTTACATTGAATAAATTTGTTCTTTAATTTTATTTTTGAATTTTGTTCTAAATCAGAGCTGTTCAACCAAAAAAAAAAAAAAACTTTGAGTTTTTTTGTAAATGGATTACATGGGTTATATAATGAGTTTATTCTTATATATACAGATGAAAATTTAAAACCCATTATTGATATAGTTTTATTTTTTCATAAATGACAGTAGAAAAGTTAATATTTATAAGCATACATAAATAATTATGACAAATACAGTCAATAAAAATTCGAGTTTTCTTTCATCATTGTCAAGGAGAGGGAGTCCAATGTACAAGATCCTCCTCGAAATATTTTCGATGTTTACAAGATTTTTTAAAACTTAATTTGTGTACATTGCTAGTTTACCCTACAAATGTTAAAAAAAATCGTTTTCATACATAGAGATCATACGAGATTTACTCTGAAATTTTTGAGATACGCGCAGACGAGAATTTGCAAAATGAAAATAACGGTTTCATTTTAAAATACAAAGTATTTTAAAACAGGAGACGATTTTTTACTGACTTACTTCAACTTGTTTAGCGTAGAATAAATTTTAAACAGAAGAGAAAATGGAGTTCAAGCGAGAACATTTTCGGGCTATGATTTTCTGCGACTTTAAAGCAGGATTCAATCAAGAAGAATGCCACCGGTTGCCATTGGCATTTGGGGATGAATCTCCAGCTTGTGCTACTGTATCCAGATGGTTTAAAGAATGGAGCAGAGGTCGCCATTTTCTTCAGGACGAAGAACACACGGGAAGGCCGCCGTCGGCAGTCATCCCGGATAATGTGTCTGCCATACGAGAAATGTTAATGGACGATAATCGCTGTACCTATCCAATTGTACAGAAGAAACTTAACATTGGATCTGCAGCCATATATAAAATTTTTAATAAAGAATTACATATGAAAAATGTAGTTTGCCGTCGGGTTCCCCACTTCTAACCGAGCACCAAAAAGGGGAGCCTGTCAGAATCAGTAAAGAAACTCTTAAATTCCTAAATGATGGTGACCACTTCATCATTTCTAAAATTGTAACGGGTGATGAAACGTACATATCGTCTTTTGATGTTCCAACCCGTCAAGAAAGCAAAGTATGGGTCTTTGATTATGATCCCACGCCGACAATGGTGAAAAGACAAAGCAAGCTGAAAGAAGTGATGTTGCCGAAAGTAAAAGTGATAAAAAGATATTTTTCAGCGTTCCAAAGAACCCAATATACGTAAAACTTGGACTAATTGTATAAAAACAGATGAGAAATTAAACCACAAACTATCATAATAATCATCTCTTTGGGTTTGTGAAGACCATTTTACTGTAACTAAACTTTCGCTTTAAAAAAAAAAGTATTACGTTTAAAAGTGCTGTTGGTTAACCATTACTATTTTAACTTTAAAAAAATCCCTCATTTGGGAGTATTTTCACAAAGCTTAGTTACTTTATAATTAGTTTATGAAGTTAGTTTATCCTTCTTCATGAAGGATATAAATTGGAATAACTATTTAGTACATGACTCACAAAAATTGTCCTAAAGGTCTAGTAGAAATAAATATAAAATAAATATATAGAAAGTAGAAATAAATATTGAAGACTAGAAAATTTTAAAATACGAGCAAAGCACAATCCAGGAATAGAAAGTACTTGCTAACAAAATGTAAACATTGAATATCATGAACTGTAACGTCACAACCAATCACGGAGCATTTTCAAGTCACGTGGTTTTCTCTCAACTTTAAAATTAATTTTAAAAATGATGGACCCAGTTTTTTACATTTTTGAGAACATTTTTGGAATTAACGAGTCTCCCCCCCCCCCACATGTGCAAATACCTCATTTCGTTCATTCTACCGCAGGTTGTTTGTTGTTCGGACACTAATTCCTAAAATATGCATATAAACTGAAAAATAAAATATCAGAGCCAAGATCTAATAATAAACATACAATTCCACGATCGGGCAAAACTCAGTGACGAAAAGACAATAAAAAAGAAACTCAAGTAAAGAGAAAGTGAAATGTAAAGATATAATTTTTAATGTACTTTAAATGTAAAATCAGTTTGTCTTTAAATTTAACATTGGATGCATAAAAATAGACTTAGGTGACAAATGTAAGGCATTTATATTTGTAAGTAAATTAATGTATTCAAATTATCTTCTATTAGAATTTATTACAGCTGGATAGAATATTCATTATTTACAACCTGCTTTGCACTCAGCATTTGGTATGAAAAAGAGAAGTTTCCAGATAAAGATTATATATATATTTTTAATTAAATTGCTTTATAAATTATATTACCTATTGTTCATAATTCATTTGGGCAGAATGGTAGATCGCTGCTTTTCGGAACCAGAGTTCGCGGGTTTGAATCCCGCTGCGAGCTTGGATGTTCTTAGCCGTTCGGAATCGGCTTTAAGCAGTAGGTCCCGGTCTCATTAGCTCTCGTGTGCAAAACAGTAGACTATAGTACCAAACTCATTTGGAATAAAACAGATAAACAAAAAATGCAAAACATATTGATTACAAAATATCAACTCTCACACTAAAACAAAATAAAAGCCGTTAAAAATGGTAATTTGCGTTCAGCAGGTGTGGGGAAAAGCCCCGAGCCTCTTAAAGAGAAATTACATAATGTTAACCCCCACTCCTTTCGATTGACTTCAACGAGAAAGGAAAAAACAAGCATTGGCCTATAAATAGAATCTAAATTTGACATACTATATTAAAGTAAAATAATATTCCAGTAGCATGTGCGATGCTTGTCAAATCGTCTGTTAAAATTGATGTTCTATCCACATATTATCTTTTTTATTTTATTTTTTCTCTGTAAGTTGCGAGTGGCAACGATTTTTTTTTTTTAGTGAAAACATGGTTGTTCTTTCCTATGCGAGAAAAAATGGTTCTTGAGTTGCTTTTGTGCTTTAATATGCTAATATTATTTACGCCATAAATTTTTCTATGTGACATTTTCTGTGCATTTAAAGACGCATACTTAAATATAATAAAAAGTGTTTTATATTAAAAGGGCGTCTGTTTTGAGCAATTAATTAACGCCATTGAGAACATTCTTCAGTATCACACTTCTGATTTCGAAACCCAAACGGGACAATGCTACAACGCGAACCAGGGTCCGATCAATGCAAAGTTGGGACCAGGGCCTGGTCAACACCTGGTTGTCTTTCGCCCCCCCCCTACCCTCCTTTCAAGGCAAAAAAAAATTAGTTTATAAAAGAGGATACAAACGAATATTTTTGGAGGAAAGTTTATATCCATTTTTTTTTTTATGTTTACATACCTTTGTAGTACAATAGAATGTCAAAAATTTGTCTATCCTCAAGGATGTAAACTGTAACACTCGCAATTAATTTTTATATAAAAAAGGAAATAAAATAGCATAGTTAAGATTAACAAATAATAGCTATTCGTAGATTTAAGACAAAATAAGACAAAAAAATAATAAAATTCTTAAGCAAATAACAGTTGTATCTAAGTTTCAGAAATATAATATAAAGTGCTAATATTTCTTTACTGGCTGAAATTTTTAATTTATTACTTATTTATATTACATGATATGTAAGATAAATGCTTTTTTCCTTTAATATTTTATAATTATTTTCTTAGTGGTTCATGTGATAAAGGTTGAATGAAATAAACTGTTATTCAAATTTTGTTAATTAAATTATTTAAAATTTAAGTACCAAATTTTAAGAAGGCCAAGGCTTAGGCCCAGTCGGCCCGTGCATTAATCAGGCAATGACGAGAGCACCGTTTTATTTACACCCTGCTACATAAAATCCGATAAATTTAAATACACGGGTATTTCCTATAGAATCAAAAAAACGGTTTCTCAATTATATCGGCCTTGATAAATTCTGAATGCAAAAGCCGTTATAAAATAAATTAAAGTACCTCACTGAAAAAGTAAGGATTAGGCAATGTTTTCTTTAACTTACTTTAGATATTGAATGAGTTTAAACGCAATACATATCCGTTTTGGGTTTCGAAATCGGAAGTATTATCTGTTTTCAATGTAGTGAGTTGCTCAAAATAAATAACCTTCTACCTCAACATAGTTTATAGTATTTCTCGTATGCGAACTCTCTTAAATCACAAAATATCACCGATAAGAATTATTCGTAAATAATATCTAATACTTTTTCTCTACAGAAATGTATCTCAAGAGCCACTTTATTCCAGCTTGTTTAAGAACAATGATTTTTACACAAAAACTCGTTCGTTGCCATTCGCAACTTACAAAAAAATATAATAATCGAATACAATATCAATGTAACAATGAGGCAATGTATAATTACTTTACAGATAAAATGTTTGCAAAGCGAAAGCAGTTGATTCTCCAATACATAATTTCCGGTGTTTGCTTGGTTTTCAAAGTTACAATGAAAATAAAAGTTCTGAAGGGAACTTCGTTTGAACAATTGCTCAATATCAAGGTTTAAAACAAATCACTCAGTTGTTAGAATATGATTGCTCGAAATATTTACACACAAGTAGGAAGGGAAAGTTATTACATACTCTTAAACAAAATGTTTTATATCACTTCCGTTCCAATTCGGCTAATGTAGTATTGTGTGTTCAATGTCGTGGAGTACCATTTGATGTCAGAATTTTTTTTTTACGAATATTGATAGATGTCGCTGAATATTATTAAATTAATATCATTTTCATAGCATTGTGCGACATTATTAAGAATATTAAGAAAAAGAATTAAGATTATTTCCTAAAAATTGGCAAATTTAGTATTTGATTTTTTAGAATAACATTTTTTATAGGCAATACAAACAGCTCTTTTCAATGCTTTCTTTAAAAATTCCAGAATTTGATTTTTTATATATCGGTCAATATCGGCGGATGTCCAAAATTTGATTTCTTACATTCAAAATATTAGCTAATATTTATTTGTTCGACATTACCCATATATTACTTCTACCTGGATGAGTCAGCTTAATTGGTTAATAGGAAGTTATTTATGTTTGTTGCTATGTTTATGAGCAACGTTTGCAATACTCCACCAGCATTTCTTTAAAGTCAATTTCTCTTTTTCGTGATAAGGTTTATAACTGCGTTAAATCCATGCTTTACTAAATAAGGCAATTCGTCGCAACGTCACGAACTACTATAATGCCCTTCCCATTCATTTTTTGGTTTACAACAGCCAATAGACAAACAATAAACTGCCCTTCCGTATCAAACTAAAGCCAGAATTGTCATAATTTGAGAATTTGCCCTACTGCGTGAAATCGCCTTATAGGGAAACGGGCTTCAGTCCGGTGAAATTATTAGCTTTTATACAAAATTGGTATCCCTTTCTGTGAGTGGAATTTGTGGTTTATTTCTGTAAAAATTGTTTTCACCTGATAATTCTTGGATCATAAGTTCCTCCTCTTTTGTGTGAATTTATATGAGTTTGTGCATTTACTTGGAAAAGGTACCAACACCTAATCAAGGATAACCAAGTGAATATGTCAGAGAACATGCAGTTCACAGTACTCCCTTGCTGTTTTGGCATTATTTTTTAGCGTCAATAAGGCGATTTCACGCAGTAGGGCAAATTCTCAAATTATGACAATTCTGGCTTTAGTTTGAAACGGAAGGGCAGTTTATTGTTTGTCTATTGGCTGTTGTAAACATAAAAATGAATGGGAAGGGCATTATAGTAATTCGTGACGTTGCGACAAATTGCCTTTTAGGGCCAACATGCCATATAAGATGGAGGCGGTACATACACAGGAACAATAAAAATATGATAAAAAAGGGCATGATTATTAAAATAATAAAAAGCACAGTATAGATAAGATTTATTCACAGATTGTACAAATTTTTAAATTTGGTATGGAGATCAATTTTTAATTTTTTTTAAATCATATTGAAATTTTACAGAAAATAGGGTACTTTATAAAAGCAATGAAAATGGAATAAAAAGCATAAACTGTAAGTATTAAAATATTTAAAACAGTATACAAAAATTTTATGCACAATTGCAGTCAGAAAAGCTAAGTTGCCATATGTGAGAAAACTTGCATACCTGGCGATGAAAAATATAAATAAAGGTTCAAATTCTGGGGGCACCCCAAACTGCAAATACAGCCGAAGAGGATCTTCAAATTTTTGTATGATAAAGAAGAGTTAAAAGAATTACAATAAGTAAGAAAATCTTCATTTCGTTTTTGCAGTTTGGAGAGGTTTGGGAATTGACAGCTTTTTCTTTTCATTACTGCCTTTTTGAGTTTTGCTTACATGGAAATCATCTTGTAGCAAACACATATCATTTTTTTAATTTTGATTAAATGTAATGGATTAATTACCTTATAGTTTAAAATTGGTTTCATTAAATTTGGTAAATAAGTAAATCTTATAACTTATGTAATTTTTTTTATACATTTATTAATTGAGAAGCAAATTGTTGTCTTAAGTTTCCAGGAATTCTAGCACTGAATCATTGAGCACAAAAACACGATCCAAACATGCCCATTTATATAATTAACGAACGTCTATGTTTAATTAATAAATTATTATAAAACACCTATTTTAAAAATATTAAGAGAATAAAAATTTTAATCTTGCCGTATGAAAATATGCATTGCCATGGTAGAACACGAGTCCCCTTTGCAATTGAAGATTTTCGAGAAATTATTTAGCAGTATACCAGTCAGATGTAATCATCATCTGACCCCCTCCAGCTTGATGGCTTTGACCAGTCCTGTACTTTTGAAGAAAATGGCATACATTACTGTTTCCAATGCTCGTTACCTTTTCACCATTGTTTGGTGTCAAAATAGTGGTTTTGGAACTTGAAAAGCGGTATGTGTTTTTCATCATCAGTTACGATTTTAAAAATAAAGTGGTATCCAGCTTCGTTCAATATTTTTAAAGTTTCTTTGCAGATTCGGACACTCTTCCCTTTTTGACGTTCTTTTCGTTTGTAAAAACTAATTTTTTTCATATGCAACTTTTCGTAAATATGGCAAACTCATATTCTGGGACTACAGCACACAAAGATCTTCCTGTGTGTTCTTCCTCCTGAAGAGAAATTAAACCTCTCCGAAATTCTGTGAACTATCTGAATACAGTAACGTTAGATAGAATTTCGTTTCCAAACTCTAATAGTGGACTTTAAATGCATTCTTGTTAATTGAACTCCACTTTAAAATCATAACGCGACAATACTCTCCTGTCAACTTCATTTTTCTTTCTCTTAAGGCCTTTCCACACTATGGTCCACTTCAAGCCAATATATCTGTGAAGGGGTATGGCTTTTCGAGGTCGACGATGTCAGACGATAAAATGGCCTTGGCAAGGAATGGCTTCGGAATCGGTTTTTTTCCAAACATCAAAGACTGCCAGATGCATTACTAAAGTGCAAAGTAGACTCTATGGACGCATCCACGGGTTCTGCTCATTTAGTGGTCCAATGTGTGGAGGCAACTCATGAACCATTGTCTAAGGTTGCCATCAGGGCCAGTACTGCAGTGGTGAACAATTGGCCATAGTGTGGAAGAGGCATTAAAATTTATTCTACGACTGCTAAATTAAAATTATTGCCACAAATTATAGCCTGCTGCCATAAAAGAGTTAAAATTTACATTTTTATTTAATTTTGTATTTCGTCAATCCTCTACCAGTGTGTCTTACATTTCAGATAAACCCATGTATTTCTGATTTCAAACATGGTTTTTATTTTCGGGTGTATATAGCACTACCTTCAACTTAAATGTTGCAGTTTAACTATATACCTTCTCCATCTCTACACGTCATCACAAAACACTCTTTTCTAACACAATGAAGAGGAATACAAAAGTAAGAACAAAATTATTATTATAGAATATAGCTACTTTTCGTTTCTATGAGTTTCTTGTTTAAAACAGGGTGTGCATTATATACGCATGCGTGTTACACATAAGTAAATAGGTATGTTTTCGAAAGATGATAGCTATTTATGAATCAGAATTTATTATTTATATAATAAGGTCCCTAAAAGATGAATGCACTATATTTATTTATTAATGTAAACATTATTCTTGTTGTAAGCCTAGCGATGGTCGTATTGTACAGTGCTGCTCTTCGGTACCGGAATTTGTGGGTTTGAGCCAAGCTGATGGCATGGATGTCCGTAGCCGTTCGGAATCGGCATTGAGCAGTAGGTTCCGGTCTCATTAGCCCTCGTGTAATAAAACAGTAGGCAATAGCGCTCCAAGCCAACCAACCAACCTAATGAGTGAAATTTATACTACCAGTACCTAGAACCTCGGCCTAGGGCATCTAAAACACCCTGTTCTAAATTCTTTTGGGTAGACGCAAGCAGATTTTAATATATTTGGTTCTGGTTTTCTTTTTAGTTGTTCAGTGCTGTAATCCTGATAATTCTGATTAGATAAGTTAAACATGGGGGCCGGGCACAGCTAACCTAATGGGGATAGACCTTTTTAATGTACTCATATCAAGTAGGTTTCCCGTGGCACTGCGACCATAAACTTATTTTACAGCCTTCTGCCATCATTAGTGAATACGGCAGTCATTGTCCGCTCAAGCTACAAACTTACAACCCTCCGGTTATGAGAACGATGCCTTTGCTGACTGAGCTACCGAGGTTCCTTTAAAATATGTAGGGTAATATAAAGCAATTTGTTGCAACGTCACGAACTATTAAACCCTTCCCATTAATTTTCTTGTTTCCAACAGCCAATAGACAAACAATAAACTGCCCTTCCTCTTGAAACTAAAGCCAGAATTATCATAATTTGAGAATTTGCCCTACTGCGCGAAATCGCTTTATTCGCGAACTGTAAATTTTCACTGATTTACAAATTTGGATTTTTACTAATTTTTTCCAGTAGTTATCTGGTATTTAAGTTCATTAGTAAGGAGTACATTTGAATATCCAATAATGAACGCAATTCCTAAGATCTCTCTTATTCTTTCAGCTGTACAGTGATCAGTGATTAGTGAAGGCTGAATGCTCCAGTTTGTCGCAATTAGTTCCGTTGTTTAAAAAATCGATAAAAAATACAAAGACTTGCCGATATATATTGCATCGTAATCATAATGTTGTATTGGTTCTACTCTGTATCGGTTAGCGCGAATGTTAAAGCTACGTTATTTAAAGTTGGAACTTAGAAGAGAACACTCTTGAAACGTTGGATTTAACTACATGAAAGAAATCAGGATGTATGTAAGATATGTAATTTCTGTAAAGAAAATTTTCTCAAGTTATCAGTTTTATAGCAAAGTTATTTAACTTGTCATATCGTCCGTCTTGTCTCACAAACCCACGGGGAAATAGATTGCATTCGAATGTGAAATAAATATTAAAAGATAAAATAAGTTCTAATGTATTTAGAAACCAAAATCCTCGTTGATACCATGAATTGCAATGATCTCTGTCTGTGATAGTTTAATATTTCTCTCTCTTTTTGCTGTCACCTTCACGTTAGAACGTACTTTGGAAGGTATTAAAAAAATTATTTTGCGCAGAAATCGGAAATTGATATTTTTTAACCATTGTTCTATTTTATTTCAAATAACGTATTAGTGTGGGATAATTAAATAACCAATTTATTAGTTTTGTGCAGTGATAGCTTTGAATTGTTCCATTAGTAAGGTTAAGCTTTTTCATACAATTATTTATTATGACGTCTATTTTATTTCGGATCAAGAAATCGAAACATTTGCGGGTTTTTTTTAAACTATGCTTTATTTATGTTTAAACTGATTGTTTAAATATTATTAAGGCAGAATATTTTTTTTATTGTGTAGAACTGTTTAGCAGCAGTTATCTTTTTTAAAATCTTTTTATTCATTTAATTCTACTCATATCTATCTTTTAGTGAATTTATTTCCAGATCCATTCCTCTTTAAGAACATAATACCCTAGATCAACCTTATGTTAGTAATTTTAGGACTAGAAATATTTTACTAATATCCACAATAACCCTAACAAACACCAGTACACTTTATTTTTAGTAATTTCAGCACTAATACACAATGACAACTTTTCATGTGAAATAAGTAATGTTTGAACTTACATTGAAAGAGATAGGCACTGGTCAGAACTTAAAAATGTTTTCTAATGCAAGCTGTAATTCACATATATTGGATTCCACTAGTTCTGTAGTTCTTAATAGAGAGTCTACAGTACTCTAGGGTGCCAAAAGCATATGCCAGGGGATCCTCAGCAATAATAAAGAACAAAAAATTCACTAAAAAAGCTTCCTTCATCACATTAAAATTTCAGATTAGTTGTTAAATCTTAATTTTTTTCTTTCCTTTTGTTAATTTAATCCCTTTAAAGGTAGCTGTGGTGTAATTTTTTTTAGTCGAGTAGGGTGCCGTGCTTAAAAAAATAAGTTTGATACCTCTGCTCTATTTAAGGGATATCTCTGTTTAAAACACCATCATAAAACTATCATTACATAAATAATTGTTAAAACAGTGTAAAGTGATGAGCATTACACTTAAATTGTAGGTAATAATTTTTCTTATCAAGAATCTGTACACTTTTTCAGACATGGCATTGTTTCTGTGAAATTCTAAAATTAATCATAAATTCTGTGAATTTTATTCATTTTGTGAAATTGAAATTAGCATTAAATCTGGTTCTTTCAGCAAGGATCCTGTTTAGTGAATTTTTGCAAATGAGCTCTTGTTTTTATAAATTTCTTACTATGAAATAAATACATTCTTAAAGTTACCTTTTATAGAAAGTTTTGTTTAAAATACTATATATTTATGTGTACAATAATGTATATAGATTTATTAATAAACACTACATATATTTAAGAAGTTCACTTTGTGAAAGGTTAACTTTTAAGATAATACAGATTTGAGAAAAATCAGTTTTTTACAGGAAGAATTTTGCAAGGTTTTTTTCTTAAATGAAAATATTGTGAAAAGTCTGTTTAGTGAAGTGTCTATTAACAAACTTAAATTTCACCTAACAGACCCTGCTTATTGTAATTTCTTGTATTACATATATACTTTTTCAAATTTGTGATTGATTAGATTGAACTTGTTCTAGATTTATTTTAGAGGAACTTTACAGCTTTCATACAAAATTTATAAAAGAACACTCAGTTACCTGATTGTATATTGCTGTTTAGATATATTACTTTCTTTTTTAATTAATTTACACAATATTTATAATTTATACAATATTTTTATAAGGCTATATTTGTTATTCTCTGTTTTCTAGTAAAACACCATAGTATTCCAAAATGTCCAAGCAGAAAGATGATTTCTGGCTTCAGTATAGTCATTTCTGCGTGCGCTCTAAAGTGTATCCTTTAAGGAGTGTCCTACGGCATTTAAAAGGTACAGAATTATGCTGCCCAGTTGAATCAATCCGTCCAGAACATTGGCTTTATGTTTTTTCAGCTCTGTGTAACGATGACAGTTTAACCAAAGTCCATTTTGCTTCTACCGTATTTCCTCGCCCAAAAGTAACAATTCCTTTGGGTAAGTACTTTCTAAATAAATTGATAAATTATTTAAAGTTTATTTAAAGATTTACTGCTTTTATGATTGATTGATTGATTTTTTTTTCAGTCAGGAATAGCCGAGATAAAGGCTTTCCTTCGCCTTATGGGCGAAGTGAGGAAAATATCAAATGTATGTGTATGACTTTAGAGACACTGATGCGTTCTTCAACACATTTGTCTGTGTTGAAATTGGAAAACTTATATATAAAACTCTTAGATGCAAAACACCTGTCTTCAGTAAGTTTAATATTTAAATACAAAATTCCTTTATATTAAAGTAATTTTGTTGTCTATGAATAAAAAAAGGTATGAAACACTTTAACACATAAGTTTTCTTGATAAACTTTTACCGTATAATGGGTTTCTTCATGTATCATTAAAATCCTCATTATTAAGGTATCCATCTACGTTGAAAATGTCACTTTTGGACTAAAATCATAATTTTTTTTATTTCTCTGTTGTAAAATTTCAACTTTTAGGCTTCTAAATCTGTTTTTGTTTTGTCTCTACGGCATTTCAAAGAAAAGTGACAGCTGTTTAAACATCAGTGACAGCTGTCAAAACAAAACAGAAATAGCGACTTTGGAACTGGAAGTTGGGAATTTAAGCCTTTAAAGAGCATTTTTTGGACAAAACTTTTTAAATTTTCATGAAGATTTGTTTAAAAATTTTTTAGTATTTTTAATAATTAGCAACTTGGCAATTAGAAAGTTTTGAAGCAAGTAAGTGTGAGGAATTTTAAACATGTATTTTAATTTTTTAACATTTAAAGTTGCTTTCATAAACTGCAAATGCGTTTTTCTCAGAACAGTATTTTTAATAAAATGTCGTAACTTGAAATGGGATTTCTCAAAAAGTTCTTAAAATATTTGGTTGAAAATTATTATGAATGCTTTTGAAAGTATTTACTAGTGAATGACCTAAAAGCTTTAAATTTGGATATTTTATAATGTTGTTACACTCATAGTTAGATATAAAGGTAATGAAAATTCATTAAAAATTCAATGTGTATGATTTTGAAGGACCCAAAATTTTTACTGAATGTAAATTAAGCAAAGATTTTAGGTGATTCACTTGTCCAGTGTATAAGAAATGTGTTGCATCAAAGAATATCGAAATAATTTATTTAAAAATTAGACCTTTTGAAAAAAACCTAATATCTTTTTTCATTTTTCTTTTTTCTTTTTACCAAATTTTCTTCATTTATTACAAATTTTATAAAAACTTCTCCAGTACTACATTTAAGTACAATTCTCTATGATAATATAAAAAAATAAATCTAAAAATTTAAAAACATGAACTAGTTTCTATGGTTAAAGAAAAAAGTTCTCCAAATGTAGACGGATGCCTTAAAGTGTTAGGCCTACCACCATTGGTGGTCCTCACTCTGGGAGATAACGTTTTGACTTATCTGGCTATGCGGCACGATTTTGCCGAACTGCCGCATTATCATTTCCTACGACACATCCACCTTGAGGGACAATTTGTTATTTATTGGACTGTTTGGTGTCACATGCTTGAGACAAACCTCAGCAGGTGTATTTTTTTTTTAAAGGAATTTACTGTAATAAAGGTCAAATTATTGTAAAAAAAAATTAAAGTTCCTGAACCGATAACCACAAAAAAGTTTTTATTGGATTTTAAAGCAATTTTACTCTGTATTAAATTCTCTGAAAAATTAATATTTAATGAGGATTTAGACATTGTAATATGATAGACTACTCAGTTATTAAAATCATATGGTTATTTTAGGTCATTTAACAGCTTTTACTGATATTTTATTTTTTGTTTCTGTATAATTGAATAATTTTATACTAAAATTTTTTATCTCATTTTTCCATTTATATAAATTATAAGATATTAGGACATTTATAATTTAATTTCTTTTCTTCAGTCAACAGTCTGCTTTTTGTCGTATAAACAAAATTAAACTAAAAATTTAATTTACCACTATTTAATCATTGTTTTACAAATACTGTATTTCAAAATAGAAAAAGTGATTTAATCTTTTTTTGGAAAGAAAGGTGTTCGTGTAATTAGTCAGATAATTGTTGCACAATCTGTCAGTGGTATATGATTTGGGAAAAAAAAAAGAGGAAAGCCTTACCTCTACTTTGTCATTTACTTATAGAAAACTAATTGTTGTAAATCATGTTTTTGTGTTTACTTTTACAAAATATGTGAACAGTATCATGTTATTTTCTGAATTGAAGTGAAAAATATTTGCCTGGGAACTTATAGTGAGGTAGAAGGGAATCTGCTACTTTAGTTACTGAAAGTAATCCAAAAGTTGATGAACTACAATTTTGTTACAATGTACATATAAGTTATAATGTTCGCATGATAACTTGAGACACATAGATATATTTTCAAAAATGGTAGTTACAGATTCAGGGAGGTCCAACACGTGAAAATTCATAAAAATCTTAAGATTGAATGTTTGGATGATTATAATACTTCTATGTATGTGAGAAAGTAAATAAATAAATAAATATAATTAATAATTAGGAAAGTTATGTAAATTATCTATTAGGGTTTTTGGTTGTATATAAAAAAAGATAACTGTGTGTATTTGTGTAGGGACTGTCTGCATCAACTGTAAGAGAACTGTCATTAGCTGGTTGTCGGTTTGAAGGTCATGGAATTACAAGTAAGTATACTTTTATCTTTCAAGTTATTTGATTTTTTTAACTGTCAATCTTTTTCTCCCTTTGTTTATTAAATTTTTTTTAAATATATATAGCTATCTGTAACAGTCTTCATGATTCAAAATTAACTTGGTTAGATCTAAGTGCTTGTGGCTTAGAATCATCAGATGTCGAAGCAGTTTGTCGTCTGATTACAGTAAGTATTTAAGTTTTCAGAAATTTGCTGATTTTTTATAGTTGTGTAACTTAATGAAAATATTTTTTTACTCGTTACGAATTGCTGTATGTCAAAAATACATTAAATGTAAATGGTTTAATTTAGTGATGTCACAGATATCCAGTAACTATTCAGCTAGCTGGTTTTCCGTTGGATATTGGAGATTAAAGATCTAGGCATGAAATCAGGTATCTAGTGTTGGGAATTTTCGGTCTCAGTCAACGTCACACCTCCAAAAATTAACTTTTAAAATTTGAAAAAAAGAAAAAAAAATGGCTGGAAAAATGTTTGGAAAATAGAAAAAAAAAATCTTAAATCAGCATGGAAACACACATAGTACTTATCTTAACTTGAAAAAGGTAGAGAAAAGTTAGACCCGAAAGTCCCTATCCCCTTTCTAAGAATTTATGGTTATGGAATCTTTAAACTAAGCCTTATTGAAGAAGGTTAGCTTTCCTCTCTGAAAAATTTCAGTTTTTGGAAGTGAAGCAAATCATGATACCCAACTTTAACAGCAAAGAACTCTTGAGTTCTTGCATTAATTTAGAAATTAATTTGATCTACTTATGGGGGGGGGGGCACATATCAGGAAATTGCCATGATAGTTTTTATTATTCTTGAAAATATCTGGGTTTCTTTCAGAAATCTGTCAAGGAATTTTTCAAAATTTCTCTAACTTTTCGGAAAAAGTTTTTCTTTTTTTCGTCAGCAAAAGAGTGATCACCACAGAGAATGGTACTATTTCAGATATAAAGAAATGTATTTTATGTTTTATTTAACAGCTGTGGGATGTTATTTTCTCTTAAGATTAGGTTTCCGCGCACCTGGAAAGTCATGGAAAATCATGGATTTAGACAATGGATTAATTTTGTCATGGAAAGTCTTGATTTTTCAAGTAAAACGAGTAAAAGTCATGGAAAGTCATGAATCCGCTAAACTACCAATAAAAAAAAATGCATTGACTTTTGTTTAATTCTGTTTTTACTTGTCATTTGGCTGAAGTTACTGAGTTTGGTATTTATGTATTATTCCATTGTCCAAGTAAAATTGGTTCACCAAGGAAACTCAAAGCAAGAAAGCTTAATGGGTGGGTAAATGTAATTTATTCTGGTTTTTTTTCTTAAATTGTAGATTAAAATTTTATTAATATAATAATTTTTTAATAAAAATTAGTTAAACTTATATTTTGTGGAAAAAATCTTATCTTTAGGGTTTCTGATGTTTAATTATTAAAACTGATTATGTGTGTTAAATTGTTTAGATATTTTTTACTCATATCAAGTTTAAAAAAAAATATTTCATCCCTTTTTAGTTTATTTATTAGCTGATTTAGATTATTTGGCTGTGGTGAAATTGCAACTGTAACATACTGCACACGGAAAAGAGATATGTGTTTGATTTATTTTGACTATTCTAATTGAGAGTGATGGAATCAGCAGTTGTATACACATGGAAAAATTGTGTCAGCTTACACCTAAAATTATACTTTTTTTTACTATTATAAATGTAAGTTATGAACCCCATCTCTTAGTGATGCAGCCACCTCTAGATCAAGGTTGAATACATTTCTGAGAAATGTTGTGTAACTGTGATATATCATGGAATATGAAAGTTATATTTTTTTTCTTCCATATACTTATCCATTACTACTCGAAAAGTAATTTAACTTGAAGTAAAACTAAAAGTGACTTAAAATTAAAACACCATATATTTTTTTAAATGCACAAAGTTTATCATTTTTAAAAAATGCTTGCAAATAAGGGTACATTAAAATATTTTGTTCAACATACACTTCTTTTTTAACTGTATAGTTCAAATACAAAAAAGGGAGGATATTTAATTTTTTTGAGTGTTCAGTATTATAGATAAATATATTTTAAATAAACTGTCTTTCTAAATTAAAATTTTGATATATTTAAAATATTTTGTAATTTATTATTTTGAAATCTATAAAACACATAAAATATAACAAAATATTTTAGTACCACATATTCCGACAGGCAAGAATTCTGGTATCTGGCTGAATCACTATTTGTTTCCTCTTTAGTTTAATTAATGGACAATGAAATATTTAACAGGCTTGCAATTCTGTCACTTTTCTCACCTTTAGTCACTTTTTTCATGGTGGATCACAGCAAAAGTCTTGTTGAAAAAAGAAATTCTGAATTAATAACAAAATATTTTAATAAAAGACCAAAAATGTGATGCTCTAATCTTATTTTTTTCCAAACGATGGTTAGGATGCTGGCCTTCAGAACCGGAGTTCATGGGTTCGAATCCCACTGTGGCATGGATGTTTGTAGCCGTTCGGAATCGGCTTTAAGCAGTAGGTCTCGCTCTCATTAGCCCTCGTGTTGCAAAAAGTAGACCATACAGCTCCAATTCAAAGCAAACCTAATTTTATTTTTCTTATTAAAATGTAATTAGTTGTATGGTTTCCAGAATTTAGTAATTTTAAAAAGTCGCAAAGAAGTTCCTGAAATTTACATTTGTACTGAAATGTACATTAAATACATTAAAGTAATTTACGTCAAAGCACACATTTCTCTTCACAGTTTTTGTTTAGATACTCTAATCTAGCTATGTACATATTTCAAAACATCATTAATATATGCAGATTTGAATTTTGATTATAAAATTAATGTATGTATTCAAATCTAATTTATGGATTTCCTTGAATAAAAAGCAATGTTGAGTTGTGTTAAACAAAATTTTGTAACCTTTTTTGTATTTGACGCTAAAATCATGTCTTGCATGAATCGTTTGATTTTGAGTTAAAATAAATAGAAAAATCTTAACAGTAGCATGTGTAATCACAAGAGGAGAAAAATATTGCTTTTTTTTTTTCAATGTCTCCTTTTTGAAAGTACTTCAGCAGTTGCAAGCCTGTATTTAACTAGTATAATTTTTTTGTTCCAGGCCCAGTCTGTTAAGAGAGGTTCTGAATTGCATGCAATGTCATTGCGCAACAGAATACCTAATTTGACTGCCATGGATGGCTTAAGACGAGTTTCACTTAATATGAATCAATTGGAGCATAAATCTATTCTTCTTTTGGTAGAAAAATTGACTGATGACTTGTGGATTAAAGGTTACTAAACTTTTTATATTATCATAAAATTAAATTCATCCGTAATACGATTTTGCATGTATATCAGATGACTTAATAGAAGGTTACTAAATATTTTGTCTTCATATAAAATTAATTATATGTTAGCACTTTGTGCTCCCAAGACACAGGTTCAAGGTTCATCCCACAGGCTGGGCAGTGTTGACTCAGTCTTTCGTTCCATCAGTGGGTAGACAAAATGAGGACCAAGCATGCTTGGGAACTAAATACTAGGGGTTCTTTACAAGGTTGTAATTTTGACTGGTCAAAACTGATTTTGACCAGGAGACTGGATAAAAGTGGTTTTAACAGTCCAAGATTGGTCAAAAATGGCCAGAAATGGTCAGAATTGTTAAAAATAGTTTTAAACGGTATTAATTTTAATATAGGGGAGACCGGAGCACCTTGGGACACTTTTCAGTTAAACATTTTTATGAAATTTTGTTAAAGATAATTTTAAAAAATAAGTATGCATGCATATATTGTCATCCTATCTGCTTCTTATAAACATTAAATCTACTTAATATCTCCTTTAGTTAAAGAGTAATAAAAGACATAAAATACCTTTCCAATGTCCCAACCTGCCCCACTGTATGGGGTAGGTTGGGACACTAAATAACAGATATAAAATACTGTTCAAATTATTTTTATTAACTGTTATAAAAGAGAAATGGCTGAAATTTGTTCAAGTTAATACATTTATAACAAATCTTATATTTGATGCCAACAAATTCTTCTTTATAAAATACAAAATGCACTTTTGGCCTATTGTTTCTTTAGGAGTGTTCAACTTCACAAGAATATGAGCGTTTATAGCAGAATACTTTGTTTGTTTTTGTTGTTCTCACCATTTTTTTTAAACAAAAAAGGTTAATAAATTAATATTTTGACATGTTAAATCATCAATTAAAAATTAGGCACCAAAATATTAATTATTTTGCTTGAATTGATATTTGTTTACACTTTTTAAAGTGTCCCAAGGTGCCCCATCTTTGTGTGTCTCAACCTGCCCCATTTTACATAGTATCTTTTGGTAACTACTATACAGTTAGGTTTAACAATGCAATTTATTTATTAGCATATAAATAATAAGTAATGATTTTTCTTTCATTACAATACACTTTTTTAAAATTTTTAATTTTTTTCAAAAAAATTACTTTTTAAAATGCACATTGATGTAATTTTGGGTTATTCTAAACAAAGAAAATGAAATTGTTCCTTACCTATAAGCACTATCTTCATCAAAATTCTTTGAAAAGTGAAGAGTAATGTCATCTATCAATGCACATGAGCACTAATTTCTGGCTGCAAATTAGAGCCTGAAAATAAAGGTGTCACAAGGTAGGCTATGTCCCAAGGTGCCCCTATAATATCTTTTGTAATTAGAATTGACTTTTAATAACATCAGTTCATTTTCTGGTATATGTGCTGAATCCTGTTTTCATGGGAAAAGGTATTGATGAAGAGAAGCAGGAAATAGCAAGGCAATGGTTGCATGATAATATTCATCCTACCTTTTTGCCTCTTGTGATTGCATTTAAAGCAGAATCTTCACCATATCCCGAATCCTTCTTTTCTGAAAGTGTAAAAGATGCACTTGGACCTGATGTCTGGTGGGCAGCAATGAAGCATTAACATAAAATTTGTTGATTTTACAATACATCTAATAAACTGTTGTGCCAGCTCTTCATGTATAGAAAAATTATTTTCAAACTTTGGAGTAATCTAAAATAAATTACGAAATCGTTTAAATTTGGAGACAACTACAAAACTTGTTACTTGTAACCGCTTTTTGAATTCATCATACATTACATATAAAACACTTTGTATTAAAAAAAAGTAAAGTTTTTTTTTGTATCTGGGTGTTATATTTGTTTTTTGCTGATGATATTTATATTAGGACATTTTTAACTAATGTAACTTGCCTTTATCATATGCTAGTAAACTATGTTCGATTAGTATTAAATAAATTGAAAAGTTAATTTCAGTGGTTAAAATGGGTCAAGATGGATATTGACCAGGACGGTTAAAATCACTGGTTTAACCCCCCCCCCTGGTTAAAACCAATACAACCCTGGTTCCATATAAGGTTGACCATATAACTGGCACATATGCTTTGCATCCCAGGGCTCTTGGTCTCGAAAATGGAGATAAGCACCGTAGGCCATGGCTCCCAAGTTAGGCTGTAGCACCATGAAGTTTATATGTACATTTTGTGTATTGATGCACTTAGAAAAAGTAAAATTTCATTAAAACAAAAAACATATTTTTGGAAATTAAGTTAATAAGAAAAATCAAATTAAGAAATATTCTGTTGTAGATCTAAATTAAAATTAGTTAAAATAAATGTAATATTTAATTATTTTTTTATGAATTTAAAATATATAGCTAAACAAAATCTAGATTTTGCAGCAATACAGAATTCTAAGAAATCTTTATTTTATTAGTATTTAATAAAATATTTTCGTGTGCATGATTCTTAAAAATTTCAAATATAATAAATATATTTGACAAGAAACATCTTTTATTCAGTTCATGCAGAAATGTTTAATGCTGTTAGAAAAATTATTCCATTTTCAACTGCATTTCTTTTGCCTTTAATAACTTTAATCATTTTATTACTTTCTTATAATAATGACACATTTGTATAGTATGGAATCCTTAATGTATTACAAAAGCACACTGCATTTAGAATTTAGGCTAAATTTTAAAAAATAATATTCTTGTTGTAGATATTGTGGCAGCTGGTCACAAGAGAACGAGAGAGGGTCAGTCATTCTCAGGACCCGTGGGAAGTTTTTCCCCTGAAAAAAGCAGGAGTTCCGGACCCAGAGGGGTTTCGGATTTTTATGTCCCTGCATACATCTGTGTGGAATGCCGGCTATCATTGAGGAGTCTGGTCCACTGACCACTCCCTTGCTCTCAGCCCTTTTTCTCCCCCCTCTTTTTCAAAGGGATCTTTCAAGAACCAGGCAGTAGGTTGTCGGGGGCGAGAAGGTTGGTTTTCTCTCCCGAACGATGGTTTTTATATCATGTATATATTGTAGATAGTCGAGATAATAAAGTCAAGGACTTTAAGCGATTGTTTTTACTAAGCCCCCACAAACACAGAGGTGTATGTATGTTGAGATGTTACAATATCAATTTTTCTTCTGCGTCGACTATTTTCTACTATTATCCCAGTCCTTTTATCAAACAGCAAACTTACTCTGCAATAGCAATACTGTTGATATTATACTGTCATTTTTTCACTTCTTAATTAATGTTTCCATAAATATCTGAAGAATTTACCTGTAAGATGCGCTTGAGTATAAAAATAATCGGAAGATAGCTTTTATTTTAGTAAAATTTTCTTAACTATCAAATTGCACAATTTGAAATTCCAGTGTTTAATAAATGCACTTTATTATTAGAATTATTTCTTTTACAAATTCTTGTACTATTAATTTCTTCAAATTAAAATGCTTTGTATTATACTTATAATTTTTAAAATTTAATTTCAGCCATAGATTTGCAGAAATGTGAAATTGAAAATGAAAGTGCTGAAGCCTTAATAAAACTGGTTTGCCGAAACTATGAACTCGAAATTATTGATCTTCGTTTAAATTTAATTGGTTTGTAATGTTACGTTCAATCTTTTATCGCCACTGTTTAATGTAAGAAAATGGTAATTATATTTTTCTATTTATATATAGATGAACGTCTTTTGCATCGGTTAGAGGAACAGTTGGTTCTGAATAGAACTGGTAAAAATTCAAATGTATGTATAAAATTTGGATTTATAAGTTTTTTATTTATTGAAATGTTATTGGATTTTATCTATAGTAGCATATTATATAATAATTTATGTTTAATGTAAAAACAGTTCACATGTTATAGTCTATTTAGAAAAAGGGTTTATACACATATACTTAAAACCACATAAAAATATTTCAATTACTTTAATTTGCAATTTTTTTGTTCGAAGTTTATTGAATTAATGTGTATTGAGAGTTTTATTGTTATATACAGATAACTTCACTTAATAACTTAAGAAAGAATTTAAATATCAATTATTATTTTCAACTAATTCTTGAAATCCAATGTTAAAAAATATTACTAGACATGACTCATGATTTTTTTCATTTTAAAATATCAAATAGTTAAATCTTGCAAACTTAGAAGCAGTTAGCATTTTATTTATGTCACACACTTGATATTTTTATTAAATACCTTGGTTACCTCAATAATCTGGCAAAACATGTAAGTATTTTTCCGTTAGCTGAGTGAAAGGATAAAGTATAATACATTTATTTCTTTAGTTTATATTAAGTTTATAAAAATTTTTAAAATGTGTTATTTCGTAAAAATGTGTTGTTTTATTTTCAAAATTCTATACATTGCTAATATGTCGGAGAAGTTAAAAACTAATATAAATTTTGAAATCACTATAACTTCTTTCATTTGTGAACTTAACTATCCAGCAAAGCCCTGAACACAAAGTGGCTGGTTTTAGTATAAGTTACTGTATGGATTTTAAAGTATAGAATTTTGATTAGCGTACTGTGACGACTTCAATGCTCTTGAGTGAGAAGTAGCGTGAAGAAGGATGACAGTCTCAATAGAATTGGAAATCACTTTTATTTTCTGGAGTAAATACTAGTTATATATATATATAAGCCCCGTTTACATGTGCCAAAAGCAGCGTAATCCGTGAATTGTACTCCCCTTTCAAGAATTATCCCTAGCTAGGGAAAAATTTGAGGGTAGAAAGAACCCACCTTTCTACCCAGGTAATTGCAGTTTACTCCCCTTTCCCATCATCCTTTGCGCTTTTAGATTATTTATTCCAAAATGGCAGACTCTGCCGCTGTAAAAGGTGTAATAAAAATTGAGCGCTGGTCCGAAAAGGAAACTTCGGATTTAGTGGATTTGTATCACCAACATTTCTTAACTCAACAATAAAAATTGAAATATGCTAAAATGTATCTTTAATTGTCTAATAACAGTTTGAGAACATTTAATATCTAAGTAATAAGGTTGAATAATATTTTAAAATTCTTTTATAATGTATGTTGACACAGGGCTAATGAAACATTTCAGTTTTTGTGGTGTAGCTGTAGTATTTTGTAAACAGAAGCAAGTAAACAGTAGCTAGTCAGCGCAAAAGTAGTATAAGCACGGAAATGATGGGATTGCCTTCTTGTGTGATCATGTGACTTCTAGTGACGATCCCGGCAAAATGGAGAGTAGAAATAATTGACCATGTAAATAAACGGGTTTCTCCGACCCTACAAGCATAATCCCTTTAACCCGGGTAAAATGAAGGGTACGTGACTGGCACATGTAAACGGGGCTATAGGGATTCTAATCTCCCAAAACAACTTGAAAAGTAAAAGACTAGTTCTTACATAACATTTACGTTACGAGTCTCCCAAACTCAATCATTAAAAAGTTATCTCCGGTCAAAAATTGTGGAAGCCTCCACAAGGTAAAAGCACTTCCGTAAAAAATCTCAAAAAGCCCTGAGTCAAAAAATTCAAGACTTTTTATACCTGGGGGTCAGTTACGGTCCTGCCAACCATTTTTTGGTCAGTTATGATACCAGTTACCTGAGAAATCCAGCTGGTTTTTATAGCTGAATTCTCATTCGTTGGCTGTCCTGATTGAGGCTTCTCCAGGCAATCCTCCGGGGGTCATTACCGGCAACCGATCAGAGGTGTAACGCCTATTCAACTGAACTGTCACCATCCCAGACACACTGTCACTGCACAATTGCAAGCCAGTCGGAATAGGAGGCATCAAATCAGCTGATTTCAGTTGTTAGTTCTGCACAAAGGGAGGTCTTCACAGTACCAACTTAGCATTTGTTTTATAATAAACCTTTTAAGTAAAAATTTTCAATTTCCTGTTTTGCATTGTTTTTTAAGGCATGTTTTTATTTTTCAGTATTCTCTGACACCTTTGTGGACACCTTCAGAAATAGTTAGAAAATATTTCATTGTCAAGAAACCAAAAGTAAGTGACTTATGAGTGCTATAAAAGGAAATAATATTGAAGATTTCTATTAAAATAAGAACTGTCAGAAGTAGATCAGTGCTTTTGGCTTTTCACATAACTTTCAGTTTTGTGTATTGTGATATGATTGAGGCAGAGAGATATATTATCTACTTTGTTATTTAATAACATATACCTTGAAAAATTGTGTATTTAGTACTATGTAACTGTGATGTGGTTTTTTTTAATTGATACAGAAGAATGCAGTTTTCATTAATCTACTGGATGTCCATTCATGAATTGTTATATTAAATCATAAATTTAAAAGCTTATAGCATGCATATCCAAGTATCTGATTTGTAATTTAATTTTATTGGATTATTAGACTTTACTAAAAATAATTGGTTTGTTTATTTCCTTGCAGGTTCCTAAGAAATCTACTGTATACAAATTGAAAATTCTCAAAAAACCATGCAAGAGGTTAGCTAATTTTTTTACTACAAAATGTTCTTTTTTATTTTTGGTTGAATTATTTAACCACTTCGATTTTTTTTCTCATTTATATTAATGTTTATACACACACACTACATATATGTGTGTAATCCAATAATTATAAAACTGCTGAGCATTATAGCCCCTATTATTTTTACTTGCCCAGGCTACTGGGCAAGAAGAAACCTAATCAGCTAACAGTAATAACGATTCAATCGGGCCATTGAAAGAGACCGGCACAAGTTTAATTAAAACTTTATTTCAGAGCTGCTAAAAACAGACATCTTCACTAGTCAACGATAGACCAAAGAGAGACACAAAAATCACTCTGCTCGAACAGAGGTGCAGCCAAGAGCGACGACGGAAAGAATTTTCCCAAGGGACAAGAAACTTAATCAGTGAATTTAAACTGTTAAGATAAGGAAAAACGTGGAGCCATTGGCCGGCAACAGCTGAAAAAAAATGTTGAATAGAGAAAAAATTTACATTTATAGGACAGACAGAAAGCTTTGGGAAATGTATCAAAGGAATTTTAAGTTGAAGACACTCCTTTGATGAAGACATTTAGAGGCTGGGGAAAAGATTTTAAGGAATTAGAATGGGAGAGAGGAGGTTTTTAAGGAAATATTAAAGTTAAAAAATTTTTATATATTACATATATATATATACATTAATTAATATATATTACTACATGCATATACATTTTAAGATATCAATTCTCAAGTTTTGCGTACATTTATATTAGGTTTTTTCAATTTTTAAGAAAGGCCATATTGGTAACTTTATCAGGGTGTTCAGAAACTGGGAATTTTCAGGGAATTTGACAATCCTGAAAATATCAGAAAATCATAAAATTTGTGAAAATTTGTTTAAAAATTGGGAATTTTCTGGGAAAAAAAGGAAAAAAAGTTTGAAAAATAATAAATTGTACAAATCAAGATTTTTTTTTAAAAAAAAACTTCTTTTGGAGAGATCTTGTACATTTTAAAGTGATTATTTACTATTAAATCAGATATGGAAGTACAAAAAAAAAAGGGAATTTTTAGAAAATCAAACTCTTATAGCTCAAAAGAAAAAAAATCAAAATTGATTGAAAATCAATTGGAATCAAAGATCTAAATAATCAAAGAAGCTAACAAGGAGATTAATGCTATCATGAAGAAAATTGAATCTTTAAATTAATAATATATGATTTTTAATTAATATATTCAGGATGTATTCTTTAAATATGAATAAAATGTGGAAAAAAGCAAAACTGCAAGATTTGTCATAAAATTTTAATGAAATTGATTAATTTTCTGTTAATTACACAGATTATTCTGAACACTCCAAAGACAGAAAAGAATTTGAAGTTTAAAATGTATCAGGATTTTATTTAATTACTAGCATATAGCCCGTCATATGACGGGATCAGTAAAATTTTTAATTTTCCAAAATTGTAAAGCACCTTATGAGGCAGGTAAAAGAAAATGTTTTGTTTTTTTTGGCTGAAAATTATCTTGCAACCAAAAATAATCGTTGATTAAATTTAAAATTATCACATACGTACCTAATCTATTATTTAAGCCAAACATAAAAGAAAATTATTTACGTAATATCTAAGATCGATGATAAAATGTAGGAAAATAAGGCATAATTTAAAATAAGAAACGATTCAATGAGATGGTTAAATGAATGACGTCATAATGCTAGAAAAATGTTATTTTTATCTATTTATTATGGGATAAATTGAATCGCCTGCTCTTAACCGGGGAAAATAAGAGTTGAAATAATGGCATTAAAAGCTCGAAAAGAGGGGGGGAAGGGGTGGATTTTGAACGTTTTAAAGAAGGTAGTATTTTTCGCTGTGATAGGAAGCCTATTTATACCAGTTTATTTTAGAATTGGATCTATAGTTTAGGAGAAGATAAACATTACTCTCTTTGAATTTTACTAACTATGGATGCCTCTATCCATTCCAGGTCCAACCACTTCATAAAATCGAGGACAGATAACTTAGGCTATTATTATATAGGGGATTTTAAAATTCCTGACTTTATTTAAATATTAATTTTTATCTAAAAATAGTTGAATTGAAGAATTGAAAGAAATTTTGTATTAAATAGCATGAATTTATCTGGTTAGAAATTGAGAGTTATCAGGGAATTTCTAAATGGTTCCCCTGGGGCACCTTGAATATGATGACTCAATAATCTGAAAAAAGAACGTTTGTAATTCCTAATTTTTCAAAATTCTGGAAGTAGGATAGAAGTACCAGTATAAAATAATGTACATGATTTAATTAAAATAAAAGTTTAGTAGTTTTAGTTGCTTTAAAGGGTTGAAAACCTCTGTGATATATTTTTCTGGGACTATTTGTACTTTTTAAATGTAAGAATAAACATGAGAAAGTAGCAAATAAGAATAGAAAAATTGTTTATTCAATGTTTAAACAAAATAATTAATCCTCTCGTGAAACTAATTATTTTACAATTGTATAAAAGAGTGACATGAAAAGTAAATAAAAGTTATTATTCCCATGGTTTCTGCACACGTGGAAAGTCATGGAAAATCATGGGTATAGACAATGGATTAATTTTGCATGGAAAGTCTCGATTTTTCAAGTAAAATGAGTAAAAGTCATGGATCTACTAAACTACTGATTAAATAAAAATGCATTGAATTGTTTAATTCAATTTTTACTTGTCATTTGGCTGAAGTCACTGAGTTTGGTATTTATGTATTATCTTATTGAACCTATTGCTAAGTAAAATTTGTTCACCAAGAAAACTCAAAGCAAGAAAGCGTAAATGTATATTATTATTATTATTATTATTACTATTATTTTATTTTTATTTTTATTTTTTTAAATTGCAGATTAAAATTTTATTAATATAATAATAATTATTTTTTTTTAAAAATTAGTTAAGATTTTTGCACAAAATATAAATTTATCTCTAGGGATATTGTATATAAACATTATAGGGTTATATTTGTCTATTATTCGTGGTCACCCGGATAATACCAAAGTACCCTGAATTCAAATTGGAAACATTTTGATTGAAAAATTGCTATATGATTAAACTTAGGTATGTAGGTACAACAATTTACTTTTATGTATGTGAGTTTATTAACACTTATAAAGTAAGTTTATAGTTTCTTTATGATAAAACTCCTGTAATTTCTCTAAAAGCATATATTTTATTTGTATGTACATCAGAAGTTTTATTCCTATATACTTTAATGAAAGCTTTTTAAAGTCATGGAAAATGATCCACTAAATCAGGAAAAGTCATGGATTTGAAACATTTTATTTTGGCAGATACCCTGTATTCCAAAAAGCAATTTAATTTTGAAGACAATTCCTCAGCAGTGTCAGTTTATTTAAATTACTATTGACAAAATGCAAGAGGGGGGGGGAGTAACTTAGATGTGAACTAAAATTATTTATATAATCAAATTAAAACTTAAATGATAATTTAATCATTTGCACTCCAAAGATGAGTCGTCATTGTCTTTCTTTTGCAGCAAGTACAATGACAAGTGTGGATTGAGGCAGAGGTAGAGAGTTATGTGAATATATAATCTGATATAAGTGCTGAATGGGTTCATGAATCTCATTGCAAAAAAATACGATGGAGTTTTGAAATACTTTATATTTAAAAGGAAAATGAAAATAAAGCTTTTGTATGTTGCCAGTTAAAAACTTCTCATCTGTATAGCTGAGAAAAATTTAAATTTTGATAGTTTTAATTTTTTCACTCGTTTATCCTAGATCAGGAATGAACAAACTTTTTCGGCCGTGGGCCAAAAATCGAAAGAAAATAAGTTTGGTGGGCCAATATAAATTTTTCTAAGATTTAAAAAACAATAATATTGTTTTTTAATACTTATTTATTTCATACTTAAGTACTTGTTCTTGCATTATGTATACTTAAATAAATATTTTTAAATTGTTCTTTACTTTCCGTTTTTCCTCCTTTTATTAATATTTAACTTCTGGATCTGCTACCTTTATTAAAAATTTTTTGAAATTGTCCATTTAAATAAACTAGACTTATACTGCATTTTTTAAACATTTATTATAAATCAATGTAAGAAAAATTAATAGAATGTTACAAACTAGTTAATAACAAATTTTGCCGTTACAAAGTTTTCAAGTTCTGTTTGGAAGTGCATTTTAAAGCTTTGCTATTTGAAACGGCTTTTAAATTATTGATGTATTGTTGAAATGTCTATTTTAACAAACCAGCTTATAACAAATGAAAATTTTGATCGCATGATTTCCCTTTCGTTTACAATGCTAATTTATCTATAAATGGCAATACTCCATTTTGTACATTTATAGTGAATCTTAAGAATGAGGTAGAAGAATCCTTTCTTTCATTCATTTACTAAGTATTTTTTCTCAATTTTTTATAAAACTTTTTTGCAGTTATAAAAACAGATTTAAATATATGTTTCTAGATTTAAAAGTAAAGTGCATGAAATTAATAGTGCATGAAATTAATAACATCTTGTCCAGCCACTCAAGGAAAGAAAATGTTTTTTGTTGTATTGGACAAAGAAATTTCTTAAACTATCCTGATATAGAAGATTATAAATTAATTCAGTATTAAAATAGTAAGCAATAACTAGAAGACAAAACTAGTTTTGCATTTGTCTACATTTCTGGTCATTCTAATATTCAATCGTTCAGTTGTTTGGTTAATCTTTCAGTTGTTTGGTCAATTAAAATCATAATAATTAAAAGATAATATTTTTATAAATCTTATACAAGATAATATGTAACCTTATGTAAATCTTATACAAGTTATAATTTTCTGAGATCTAGCATTTTTATTAAAGGTTCAAGTACAACAAACAATATGGTTCCTCAAAATTTAATATAATAAAGTTCAACTGTATTGGTGAATTTATTTATTTTTTTAATAAGGCACATTGAAGAAGCATCTGATTTGATTCTATTTTAAATATTTTTTTTACTAGGAAATTTGAGTACTTATATTGATAAAAAAGTTATTTAGATACTTCCATATTTCATATTTAGGCACTTGTTTTTGCATTAAGTAAATCAGAACATTAATTTTTAATAGTTATTTAACTTTCTCTTTTTTTCCTCCTTTTTGAATTTTTCTCCGTTTTTTCCCAAAATTTTGACTTTTGTGTCTGCAATATACAAGTACCTAACGGTTTAAATATGTTAATGATATGAATGAAATTGCGATTTCTTTTTTAAAAGTTCTTTATACTGAGGTTTGAAATGAGATGTACTGATTTTAAAGAACGGTGCTAAATGCTCATATATCAGTCTACTTCTGAAATTATTCTTTCTAAGGTTCAAAGTTGAAAACACTTGTTCATATATAAGAAGCAAATATGCCGCTGATCTTCTGGGCATGTCATAACAAATTTGGAATGCAATATTTAAACAAAGTAGAAAAGGAGATGGATATATAATGTATAAATATATATTTCTTTTAATTTGCCACGGACCGGCAACTTAAAATTCTATCTGCGTAAAACCTTCCGGTGGGCTGAAGTTGGTCCATGGACTGTAGTTTACCCATCCATGTCCTAAATGAACCAAATTACTAAGCCAGTATTTTTATTAATCTTTTAAAAATTGTTTTTAATATTGATAATTCTATTTATTATAATAACCAATTTTTGATGCAATGAAAATTTATTTTTTCAAACAGCATAGATCATTCATCTACTAAGTCATTACCCTTTACCCAAAATGATTCTACTCATTTCTCGGATGCTTGTGTTCAAACTACAGATGAAAAGCCCAGAATTCCCAAGTTCCTTCAGGTAAGAATGAGTTGGGTTATTTTATTTATTTTATGTGCTTTTGTGCCAGTCTGATTTTGAACTTCCTTTTTAGGATATCTATTTTCAATTAAAAGGTAAATACCAACGTGAAGTGAAATTAAGAAAATATCTGGCATCAAAATGGAATGAAGTAAGTATTTATATTGATATTATTTTATGTGTCAATGATGTAAAATCTTTTTTTTTTTTTTTAAGGAAATAGGAGGATCACAGCAGTAATTGATACCGTCAAACAAATAAAAAAGAGGGCTTTTTCTGAGTTTCTTGAATATAGAATACTATTCAGAGACATTATATACATTAACATTTAAAACTATGATTGTAGTTTATTCCACCAGAGAGTAGTGATAGTTCATAGAAAAATAACCAAATGATCTTTGACATTTCAGCCAATTTTTGCTAGTTCTTTATTTGCATAAGGTAGGCGTGTTTATTAATCAGTTGTGATCGGCTTTAAAATTGTTTTGCATCCTAATTTGTAAGAGTTATATTTGGTTAAATGTTGTTACTCTGTGTAAAAGTTGATCTAAATGTTTTTGAGTATCTGAATTTGTGTTAGTTTTACTGATATCATGTAATTGATACTTAGGGTCAATTACTGGTAAATCACACAATTTGAAATATTGCATTGCTTTTTAAACATGGTTTCCGCAAACCTGGAAAGTCATGGAAAATCATGGATTTAGACAATGGATTGATTTTGTCATGGAAAGTCTTGATTTTTCAAGCAAAATGAGTAAAAGTCATGGAAAGTCCTGGATCCACTAAACTACCGATTAAAAAAAAATGCATTGAATTGTTTAATTCTATTTTTACTTGTCATTTGGCTGAAGTTACTGAGTTTGATATTTATTATCTTATATGAGTATTATCTTATTGACCCTATTGTCAAGTAAAATTTGTTCACTAAGGAAACTCAAAGCATGAAAGCTTAATGGGTGGGTAAATGTATATTATTTTGGGTTTTTTTTTTTTTTTTTTCTTAAATTGTAGATAAAAATTAGTTAAGATTTTTGCACAAAATATAAGTTTATCTCTAGGAATATTGTATATAAACATTATAGCGTTATATTTGTCTATTATTCATGGTCACCTGGATAATACCAAAGTACCCTGAATTCAAATTGGAAACATTTTGATTGAAAAATTGCTATATGATTAAACTTAGGTAGGTAGGTACAACAATTTACTTTTATATATGTGAGTTTATTAACACGTACAGACACCGCAGCGCTCCTTTTTTTCCTCTTTTTCCTTTTTTTTAGAAATCTCTCCTTTTTTCCTTATTTTACTGCATTCCTCCTTTTTTTCGCATAATCCCTCCTTTTATTCCTTTTTTCTTTGGGCCATTCACTCCTTTTATTTGTTTTTTCTTTCTCAACGTTTACGGAGTTATGTAACAGCGGAACGGATTGCACACATTTGTTTTGGTAACATCTTTGTTTTTCTATTTTTTTCTTTCTGTGAGATTCCCCCCCACCCCCCATAAAAAAAAAAAAAAAGTTTTAGGCTATTTATTGGCGTTACAGATGTTTGGAAGTTAGCAAATAACGATCAAAGTGTCAAAACTAAAAGGGGGACCCGAATTTTTGGATTGTAGTGTCAAGAAATCTGTTTACCCTGTTTCTGAACCCAAGAGGGGGAAAAGAAACGTTACTCCGAGCCTGTGCGCTAAAAAATGGACTGCCGCATCGAATATTGAATTAAAGGATAATTGTGATCCAAATTTTTTTTTTTTTTTTTTTAACTTGTATATATTTAAATTTTTGACGATAATCAGAAAGATTTCTTCCCTTTTCTCATTTGTTTTTTCTCTTTGCCACGTCCACTTTTTTTTTTTTTTTTTTTTTTTTGACAAAGAGCAGGAGAGAAGCGTTATCAGTTGATTCTCGCAACACGGGCTTCAAGGTCAAAAAGCCGTGTGACGCATGGTACAAATGAAATATATAGAACGTGTGTGGTTCTAGATGTAATAGTACAGCTAAGCCGTAACTGTATGTTTTTGGTGAAAAACAACCGTTTTCTGGATTTCGGTTCCGGAAAATGCGCATTTTTTTAATGGGCCATTATAGTTAATACTGCTATCATAATATGGGGCTCTGAAACGGTAGAATTATGTTTTAACATCCTGCGTATAGATTATCCCCCGAACACACGTACGTGTAGACCGATCGTAATACTGTTTGATATATCGATATATTTTTAATATCGCGGTAACAGTATTAAGATTTCAATCCCTCTTATAGTTATTTCTATCAATACTTCATCTTATTAACTGAATTTTTGTGCTATGATCAGTATCTGTGAGAAAATAACACTGTTGCAAATAACTTACGGAAGTTAATTGTTGTTGAAAAATCTGCACCTTTTTTTGTTAAGTTTGCATCTGTATTGAAGTTGATGAAAAAATTTATTAATGAAAAATCGTAACTTTTAACGGCAATCCCGATAAAAATCAGCCCGCCAGCTGAATCTGCAGGATGCTGCCACGGGTTCGAATCCCGCCGCTTTGTTTGCAGCCGTTCAGAATCGTAGTAATTAAGTAGTAAACTCCGATGATTTTAGCAGTCGGGTAACATAAAAGTAAACTCTAGCGCTTTCAGCCCAAACTAAATGGTTACAAATCTGTTAGTCTAAAGTAAAATTCGAACCCACTGTCTCAGATACTGGAAGAAAGCCCGTCGAGTTCGATCATCGTCCTGAAATCTTACTATTAAAAAAATATTTTTTTAATTGTTCACTTAAAAAATAGCCTTATACAGAGTATATGTTATTTAAATCATGAGTTTTTAGACATTGATTAAAATTAAATCAAATGCTAATTATTGTATCTTTACAAACTATTAAGATATAGATTTTACTGCTATTTAAGAAATTCTAGTGTCACAAAATTAAAAATTTGTTTGTAGGAATGCCTTCTAAAAATTTAGTATCTAAAATGCGCATTTATATTATTAGATTTTTTTTAAAATTAGGATATTTGAGAAACTTCTGATTTGAATCTGTTTTGAACATTTTTTGATTGGGAGACTCTAGTAATTGTTTATATTAGTAAAAATTATTTAGCATCTGGTATATTTCATACTTAGGTACTTGTTTTTGCATTATGTATACTTAAATAAATATTTTTAAATTGTTCTTTATTTTCCATTTTTCCTCCTTTTTTTCCCCTCTAATATTTAACTTCTGGATCTGCTACTTTTATTAAAAAATTTTTGAAATTGTCTATTTCAAAAAATTAGACTATACTGTATTTTTTAAACATTTATTATAAATCAATGTAAGAAAAATTAATAGAATTTTACAAACTAGTTAATAACAAATTTTGCGGTTACAAAGTTTTCAAGTTCTGTTTGGAAGTGCATTTTAAAGCTTTGATATTTGAAATGGCTTTTAAATTATTGATGTACTGTTGAAATCCCTATTTTAACAAACCAGCTTATAACAAATGAAAATTTTGATCTCATGATTTTCCTTTTGTTTACAATGCTAATTTACCCATAAGTGGCAATTCTCCATTTTATACATTTATAGTGAATCTTAGGAATGAGGTAGAAGAATCCTTTCTTTCATTCATTTACTAAGTATTTTTTCTTCATTTTGTATAAAACTTTTTTGCAGTTCTAAAAACAGATTTAAATATGTTTCTAGATTTAAAAACAAAGTGCATGAAATTAATAACATCTTGTCTAGACACTCAAGGAAAGAAAATGTTTTTTGTTGTATTGAACAAAGAAATTCCTTAAACTAGCTTGATATAGAAGATTATAAATTAACTCAGTATTAAAATAGTAAGCAATAAGTAGAAGACAAAACTAGTTTTGCATTTGTCTACATTTTTGGTCATTCTGATATTCAATCTTTCAGTTGTTTGGTTAAGGTCAATTAAAATCATTAAAGATAATATTTTTATAAATCTTATAGAAGATAATATGTAACCTTATGTAAATCTTATACAAGTTATAATTTTCTGAGATCTAGCATTTTTCTTAAAGGTTCAAGTACAACAAACAATATGGTTCCTCAAAATTTAATATAATAAAGTTCAACCGTATTGGTGAATTTATTTATTTTTTTTAATGAGGCACATTGAAGAAGCATCTGATTTGAATCTATTTTAAATATTTTTTTACTAGGAAACTTGAGTACTTACTTATATTGATAAAAAAGTTATTTAGATACTTCCATATTTCATATTTAGGCACTTGTTTTTGCATTAAATAAATCAGAACATTAATTTTTAATAGTTATTTAACTTCCTCTTTTTTTCCTCTTTTTTGAATTTTTCTCCTTTTTTTCCTTCTTTTTTCCCAAAATTTTGACTTCTGTGTCTGCACGTATACAGTAAGTTTATAGTTTCTTTATGGTAAAACTCCCATAATCTCTCTAAAAGCATATATTTTATTTGTATGTACATCAGAAGTTTTATTCATATATACTTTAACGAAAGCTTTTTAAAGTCATGGAAAATGATCTGCTCAATCAGGGAAAGTCATGAAAAGTCATGGATTTGAAAAATTTTATTTTCGCAGATACCCTGTTTACAGTACTTATAAAATTATAAATTCTTTCATTTAGTAATTTTTTAAGTAGAAGTATAAATTTGTTCCAGTGATTGGCATGACAATAATTGGCTTTCAGTAAGTTCAGTAAGTTTCAGTGGTTTCAGTTCATTCCCAACATACATTATCTAATAATAATTTCAATCATATGTTTCATTATCATATTGTTGTATTTGATATATTTTTTATTAAAATAAAAAATAAAGTGTTTTTCTTTTGCTGTGGATGACTGGATCTGGAGGTGTCATATATTGGTATGCCAAATAATTACTGGTGAATGTTGAAATTATTTTAATATTTTTTAAATAAAAATATCTATTGAAATATTTTTATTGGGGTTGTCACTTATTTTTATATATCACAGGTGCACACTCTTCAATGTTAAAATATTTACAAGTGAATAATTTTTTCTAAAGTATTGAAAATATGAGTGAGTTTAATGTTAAACCCTTAATGTGTCAATTAATGAGATAGTCAGCTATTTGCTTCTTGTTATAGTTTTTAAAAATTTGAATTAGGTGTAGAATCACCTAGGGAAATTAATTTTGTTGTTTTACTTCTATGTATGGAATATTGTAATCACAAAAACTTTCAGATTTTATTAAAAATAATCATTTGGACTATGGCTGAATCCATTTTGACTTGTTTAAGCTTTATGTTTGTACATATGTACAAGAAAACTTAAAATATCCATTTCTGCCATCTGCAGTTTCTCATGCCGAATTTTGGAATGATGTTTGTATGTGTGTATCTAACATAACTCAAAAATAATTAAATTTCCTTTTTGGTTGAAATCTTCCTTATATGTAATAAAACTACTATATATTACTATTTCTATTTGATTTTTCATATTTACGATACTGTTAAAAATTCATCCACTTAAAAATATATTTTTTGTTCCCTAAAATCTTGTTGTTATTTATATATTTCTATTTATATATTTGTTTATCTATTTCAATATAAAATATGAAAAGTTGGTTAAAAATGAAATAATTTTTGATCTATTGAGATTGAATTGAATAACTAAATGGATGTGCAAAACATCTGCTCCCAGTACCATTCCGCTGAGAAATGTACCCGCACACAATGTGTTAACACTGCTGGGTATGATTAAAATATGTTTAGCTCTAGAATTTTAATATTTTTCTTAAAATTGTGTAGAACAGTGTTAAGATTTGCCATTTTAAATTGTAATCTGCACTCAAAACATCTCAATGTAACAAATGTTAAAATGTTGCCAGATGACAGTATTTGAACTCTGTTCATTGTTTAGTTAATATTGTGTAAATTTTTTTATGTTGTTAAATAGTAATATTTCAGCAATTGTATAACTGTCCACTTCATTAAACAATTGAAAGATCATATCTCCCATTCAAATAAGTTGAAATATATATTTCAAATAATGTATATAATTAAAAAAATGTGCAAAAAAAGTCATGTTGTAGCAAGAGCATTATTATTTAGAACATTTCTTCATTTAAAGACTATTATCTTAATCTTTAAAAATTGCTTCTAAAATAAAAGAATTTACCTTTGATTTCTTTTATTTACAGATCATTAATTTGTTGCATGCTTACTATACTTATATTGCTAAACTTTGTTTTCAGTTTGCTTCTATAAAATTTAAGCAGCATTCAAATTATTCAGAAAGAACTTCACTCTGATTTTACATGCTATAACTGCTTGTAGATAGATTGAAGTCTGAAAACAGTTTATACATGGTTTCCGTGCACTTGGAAAATCATGGATTTAGACAATGGATTAATTTTGTCATGGAAAGTCTTGATTTTTCAAGCAAAATGAGTAAAATGCATTGAAATGTTTAATTCTATTTTTACTTGTCATTTGACTGAAGTTACTGAGTTTGGTATTTGTGCATTATCCTATTGACCCTATTGCCGAGTAAACTTTGTTCGCCAAGGAAACTCGAAGCAAGATAGCTTAATGGGTGGGTAAATGTATATTATTCTGGTTTTTTCTTAAATTGTAGATTAAAATTTTATTAATATAATAATTATTTTTTAATAAAAATTAGTTAAGATTTTTGCACAAAATATAAGTTTATCTCTAGGGATATTGTACATAAACATTATAGGGTTATATTAGGCTATTATTCATGGTCACCTGGATAATACCAAAGTACCCTGAATTCAAATGGGAAACATTTGGATTGAAAAATGGCTATAGGATTAAACTTAGGTATGTAGATACAATAATTTATTTTTATGTATGTGAGTTTATTAACACTTATAAAGTAAGTTTATAGTTTTTTTATTATAAAATTCCTGTCATTTCTCTAAAAGCATATATATATATATATATATATATATATATATATATATTTTATGTACATCAGAAGTTTTATTCATATATACTTTTAACGAAAGCTTTTTAAAGTCATGGAAATTGATCTGCTAAATCAGGGAAAGGCATGAAAAGTCATGGATTTGAAAATTTTATTTTGGCATATATCCTGTTTATAACAACCTAAATAAAAAGCTTTTTAAATTTTATACTTTGATTTGTTTTTTTTTTAGTTTCTGATTTGTGTATGTGTGTGTGTGTGTGTGTATATATATATATATATATATATATATATATATATATATTCCTTAAATTTCAGCTGAAAATTGAAAATGATCAGCTTAAAAATCTTTTGAGAAATCAGGATGATGAAATCTACATTGATCAACAAACATATTTTGAAATCAAACATACATTTGAGAAGCTAAAAATATTTTTTGATGTCATGAAAAAATATGGGTATGTATAGAAGTTATTGCTGCTTCTTTTTTATTTGATATAAAAAGCAAGAGAAATTGTTGTTAAGACTCAACTAACCATCACTAATATGTGGGTGTGTGCATAAAGATGGTTGATTTAAAGGAGAGACAATTTTATTGTGAACTGTCCTTTGAAATCTGTTTGATAGATTTTTTTCCCTTAAAGATTAATGGAAAATCTTTAGTATGTTCTTTCAGTTTTTACTCCTTAATCATATCTGTTTAAACAGAGGGGGGGGGGAAACAAAGGTAAGGTTTTATTTAAAAAAAAAAAAAGCTTTTAAAACAAGTTATTTAACACTAAACTGTGGGATGAGTCATTTTAACCCAAAATCAGTTTTATTTCTGATTTTCTTGTAAAGTTATGGAATTAAAACAAATTTCTTGACTTTTCCTACTTTTATACCAACAACAATCTATGAAAATATATGTTGAATACTTATTAGTTTTGTTTTTATTACCTAAAGCTGCAGTATATGTCATTTTGATCCCATTATAATCACAAGCACTTATTTTGAAATTCAAAGTTTCATGGAATAAGAAATGATTTAATAGTTTTCTTTATTTACATTGTCCGTATGTGAGCAAAACAATACTTCAAGGTCAAATGGTAAACTTGCAGCAACTGGAGGGGGGGGGCAGAGGAGTCGTACTTCAACCTTTTGATATTACAAGTTCATTTGAACAGTAAATAACTGTTTTTCGTCTATGAGAGATCCTGTTATGACTTAACATAGGAGAAATTGCCTTTGGTTAGCATATTCGAAATGTACTCTGTGCTATTTGATGTTTCAGCCTATTAAATGGAAACTAAAGTATGCTCGCATTGAAAGGCTACCATAGCTAATTTGGAAGTCTAATGGGTCATTATATATTTCTGTGATTTAAAAAAAAAAAAAAAATGCATGCTTGTTTTCCAAATCTAGGTAAAGATGAGAAATACCCTGAAAACCTTTCTTTCTCCAAATAAGTCTCTTTACGTTTTATAGAACCTTTCGAAAATAAAGGAAAAAATATAAATAGTTAATTTTTTCACAACACTGTATCTGTTTCAAATGTTTCAAACAAAGAATGCATGTTTAATACATAATATGGAAAATGAAAGAATTATCTGTATTTGTGGAAAATGTAAATATGTCGTTATACTTAACATTGTTAATAACTGATAGTTTATAATGGAAAAAAACAGTAACAATGTCTTATTGATGTCAATTTATCCTACAATCGATATTGAAAATAATCTCCCAAAATCGCTCCCTGAAACTATATTTCATAACACAACAGTATTTGGTGAGCATTCTAGAAATTGTTTTTCATTTTTATATATGGGTTTTGAACTTTAGGTAAATTTTTGAAGGAAAATCACACCCTGAGCTTATATTCAGATGGGCTAATATTCAGAAGCATATGGTTTATTATTTTAAAAATGAGTCTCTGCATCTTGTAGCTATTACTCTATGGTGAAAGAGTAATAAAATTGTATTTTCAATTTGCATTTATGTTTGTGGATCATCTATTGAAAGTGTTTATTGCTTTTTTAAGTCTTCATGTATATTTATTTTAAATGCATACATCCAGTTTTTTTTTTTTAGTTCTTGTACAATGATTTTGACTTGAGTTCTTGATGTGAAATTCTTTTCAGGCTCTGGGAGTACATTTCAGAATTGGGATTTGATGACACAGATGTCATAATGACAGAGAATGATTCTGGGAAGCGAATGCTTTTTACCAAAAAAGATGCTTCATGCCATGAGAAACAATGTATTTGTTGCCATGAACACCAATGTAGGTCAGAACCAGATGATAATAAACTTTATTATAAATGCCAAAACATGGATCCTCAGCACAGTCAAATGAAATCCTGTAGTCAGTTTGAAAAACCATCCAATTGTGTTCCAACTTCGCATATTAATGCACCAGTGCATGATAAATTTTCTGAAAGATTAAAAGAATTTTTTCTGAAAAAAAGAGGTCCTTACAGACTACTGGAGGAGATGGTCAATGATTATAACAAAGCAACTAACTTTCAGTATTATCAAAAAACACCATCTGATAAACATGCAAGTACTTCCAATGGGCCGCAAGACAAAATAAAGGCTACAAGCTGCAAGCAACCATGTTCTTTGCCTTCCAGACCATCTCCTGAGCCTCATCTTTTAATTGGAAAGTTCTCCTATGAAAAAATGCCAAAGAAGTTAAAAGATCTTATTTCTCCTGCTGATTTTTATAAAATAGTCAGAAAAGAGCTAGAAAGGTGTGAGATTGAAGCCAGAAAAACCTTATCCACTACTCTTTCTGAAAATTCCCCTCAGACAACTTCAAAAAGTACTCAAATACCTTCTGAAAAGTATGTGCCTATAAAACATTCTGCAACATGTACAATTAGTACTTCAAATAGAGAATCTACTCCAGTTTCTAGCAAACAGTCGATTCCAGTTTCTAACCAACAATCTACTCCCAAATATTCTGCTGCAGTTTCTTCTTCAGATGAAGATTATGATAACTTACCCATTTCAGAGCTTATTGCTAGAAATAAGGGTATTAAACAAAACAAAGCTTCTAAGTCTCTTTCTATCATAAAGGAACCTGCCAAATCTTCTACATCTAGTGCTAAAGTCCCGCAAAAGTCAAGTCATTCCAGGGATAGGGAAATTCATAAATCAAACCAAAGACAGTCTGCAGCAGTTGTTCATTCGAATGAACATGTGATACCAAAATCAAAATCTAAAGTTTCTTCAAATTCATCTCAAACATATAGTAAAAAAACCCAATCTAGATCAAATGTTTCAAGTGAGATCCGCTCATCTAGTGTAGTTTCTGAAAATGATAAATTATCTGCTTCTAGTACTGCATCCAGTACTTCTAGTAAAAAGTCTATTACTAAAAGTTCTTCAAACCCTAGTGATAGTGAACCTCAGAAAAGTTACATAGAGTCTGTAAGTGATGCATCTACATTTAGGGATGTAAAATCTATTTCTATGTCTGAAATTGCTTCAGAAGTACTTGAAGAAAAAGATGACTTAAATCAGAAAAATGCATCTACAGCAGACCCTGCAAAATCAGTCGATTCACAGTCCCTTGTAAAAGGTGAATCTGTTGTTACAAAAGCAAAAGTTGGTGAATCAAAACACAAAACTATTTCTTCGGAGAAATCTAGCAAAAGTGCATTAAGTGTTTCTCAGTCATCGACAATAAAAGATGTGCCAGCCACTCAGAGTGGCAGATCAATTAAGTCAGTATCATCCAAGTCACCTGCAGTGTCCCAAAAAACTGAAAAGTCTGAGAAAGGAAATTCGCCTTCCAAAGGGAAGACAAAAAATGGGAAAAATTCTAAAAGCCGTCCAAAAAGCAACTCTAAAAGTTCCTCAGTCCCGTCTTTAAGTGATATTACAACTGTTTCATCCCAAAGTTTGAACACTGATTCAGTCATGAAACAAATATCTGGTAGTGAGGAGAATTAAGAAGCATATCACAGAAAGGGAAAGTCACGTTTTTATCCTTGTTATTTGTGCAGCTTTTATATTAGGGTTACCTTACACCTAAATAAAGAAGGCAAAGGTAAATGTGATGAACTTTTTCTTTTTTTTTTATTTTAGTTTATATTAAAGATAAAATTTTAGGTGAAGGAAAGTATTTCACCTGTTAATAATGTGATTTTAGTTTTATGTGCTTTTGTACTTAAAAACATTCAATTAATTTTGAAGTAATATTACTTGAAAGTTTGGCTTTTTAATATTCAGATTCATATTAGTTTTGCATTTTTTTTTGTGTGTGTGTTTATATTTGTGCAATACTGGTAGATAGTTTTATCTATGGCAGTATTTCTATAATATTTACATATGAAGGTTTAATAAGCTTTAAGTTAACTGTATATGTGTTTACGTTTAAAAGGATAGTTTTGTCCGTTTAATTCCACATCTGATGACAAGTGCATATATATACCAGCAAACTCATACTGTTGAGCAGCATTTATTCAAGACAGTTGTGGAATATACTCGTGATCAGTGTTTAAAAACTTATGTTGATTCTCGTTGTACTGTTTTAATTGGTAAAACTACTAAGCCTTCTAAAAAATGAGATGTGTCAAGATTATTCAAATTTATGCCATTTCAACATTAATGGTTTTGATACTAAAAAAAGCAGTGCAATTAAAAACCCAAGCATTCACTAAGCTAAACTTAATAAGAAAATGTCTTCAGTTGAGTGCATTAGTAAACAAGAGGTTGTATGGTAACCCTATTGCATATCTATGACTGAAATTTCACTTGAAGATATGTACAGACAATTATCTTCACATGGTGCTTAAGTATTTTTTATACAGTGTATTTTCAACTAGTTTGTACAATTTTTAGTGACACATTTCAAATGTGTGTATATGTGTGTGTGTTATTATTTATAAACTAGTGTTTGTTAAGAGTTTGAGGCTTATTTAAGAAGATAAGCAAAATTTTATATTTCTTATGAAATTCTGTAATTTTTTTTTTTTTTAATTCTGTCCTCATTTTTAATTATGGACAGAATTTTAAAGGGTTGTATCATGCCTTACCCTTTAGAACTGTTTATTTTTCTAAAAGTGAGATGCTTTAGTGGTTACAGAAAAAGTACCACATGCATACTTTTTTTGGTACTTACGTATTATGGCAACCAGGTTGTCGCGATTTGTAAGTTTGAGTAAGAAAGTATAAATAGAAAGAAAATGTACATTTATTAATTACAGATAATTTTTAATACAGTTTTTTATATTATTTTATTTTAAAATATAAAATAGCAATTAAACCCTTCCAGTTTCGAATTTGAATAAGTTACAGAATTATTTTTTCGGCAGAAATCTTTTGGCTATTGCTTTTAGCACTAATTGAAAACCGTCTTCGCCATTAACAGCTTGAGCTTGGTGCCATATAAATTCGATAAGGTATGAGTGAAGATGTTGACGGACTGTTCCTCTCTGTTTTTTGTTGCACCATTTGGCTGAGCCCCACATGCGGTCTACATGTTGTGTGAACGCCCGTGTCGGGATCCACAAAGTTATATTTGTGACTAACTGCTCCATGCAGAAATCCACCATTTTCCAACTTGTCTTGTATCCTTGATATTTTTGCAAATTTTTTCCATGAGGGTAACAGCGCTTATGTTAGGTACAGTAACCAAAAAAATCTCTTTCGTTTCTTGTCAAATTCTGCCGAAAACCCATTGCTGAGGTAGTACACGCCCAGTGTTATTTTTTTCTTTTTACAAATAAACTTTCATCTATTTCCACAATAAGTCCTTCGCTGCCTATTTGCTTTCTTTCTTTTTCATCCATTTTCAAGGGCACATATCTCCCACATTGAATTGTTCCAATCTATAACAGTTTTGTCAGCAATTCCCATCTCTTCTGCACAAAATTTAATTGAGGTTAACTCATTACACCAACAATAAATGAAGTGCACTGCTGTCACAAATGAAATTCGGCTACCTTCAAACTAATTTCCGGTTCTCACACCCAAGTGTTGATTGCACTCTTCAATGTTACATTTCCAGAAGATTTGCTTTCCAAAATACAGTTTCATTTTATGAGAATTTTTACAAGTACATTCGTTCGGTATAATTCCATATCCCTGTAACAATTCAACAGCATCTTTTTCACTCGCAGGCAGATCCCAAATACCCATAGTTAAAGTATTTTATGGCATTCAATCTAACCAGTAAGCAAAATAATTTCTTTTCGAAAAACCACGTATAACACATATGGTTGCCAAATTTGGCGATTTATGCGAATTTTTGCCTGGTTGCTTTAATACGTAAGTACCCCCCTTTTTTTTTTTTTTTTTTTTTTTTTCAAAAGAAAATATCTATTTCTCAAACTAAGTGATATTGCATTCTCATTATCAATTCATTTATCCTTTAAGTGTAAAATTTTACATAATTTTGAGTAATCAGACATAAGTGGTATTTTTTTTCTTTATTTCCTTTTATAAATAAATTTATATACCGTGTATTTTTGCGTATAAGATGATACTTAAAACCTAAAAATGACCTCCCAAATTTAGAGGTTGTCTTATACAACAGGTAGAAAAAAAATATTGATTCCAAAACACCATTATAAAATGAATCAATTCACACGCCTTTAATTTCCTCAGTTCCATTACTTATCATATCGAAGTTCATTGGTGTTTCATCCATATTACCAATATGTTGTATTTTTTTTCTCATATTGATAATGAACTTGTGAAAACCTGTGATTTTGTGGTAGAGGTCTTTTGGTAATATCTGTGCCATTTTTGTTTTCTGTCGTAATACCAAATTATTTCATTTCATAAAACGATTGCACAAACCTACTGTTGCTTTAAACTCTATATCTATGCATTACAATATTATTGAGAATTTTGAGGTCACCTTATATGACATATATATGCTAAAATTATAAAAATTGGCTGAAAATTTATACCTTGTCTTATCTGAAAGTCGCCTTATACGTGGAAATATACGGTGCGTTTAAAATAGCATCCCATTCCTTTTGCAGTAAATCAGTTAATGATCTCATAATTAGTCTTTGAATTTTAAAACAAGGTTTTATTTTGAACATACAGGAAAACTCTGCTGTAGAATTTATAAAACCTAATCTTATTTTATAAGATTATGTTTGTCAAATCTTTGTTCCAGAAAGTACTTAAAGGGAGAAAATGGCATCCTAAAACTTAACTTCAGTACTTTGTGGAAGTTTCCATTTTGAACTATTATGCAAGCAGTGGGAAGTTATTGAATATTATTATCAGTTTCAATTATGGGAACAGATGCATTATAGATGCCAACCCTGTCCATGGTTTTTTTCCCCTAACCAACAGAAAAACACGTTTTCAAAAATTGCCAAGTAAAAAAAAAATGGCAGCAGCCACATGGCATATTTGAAACACAATTAACAAAACAAAATTTTTCAAATAAAAGAGCAGATTTACAATTTATAGCATTATTAAAATAAAATTAGCCTAATAATTAACATTTTTATGTTGTTTAAAAAATAAATAACAGATTAATAATATTTATAATCATAATAATATTTATAGCATTTTAATAAGCACTAATATTATAAAAAATCTTACATGTGAGGGGGGGTCCCTTTTGAAATAAAAGAAATGTAAAATAAATTTAATAACATATGTAAATGAGATAGGATAGTACTACAAATTTTACAGATTTCAGAAAAATCCAAATAAACCCATCTGAGAACCCCTTTTCTGGCTTAATTTTCATATTTTCCCCTCACTTATGACAAACAAAACTATTCTTCAAAAATCCTACCTCCCTTAAAAACTTTGAAATAATCCTTTTTTACTTACCAAATTAAAAAAAAACAAAAACCTCAGATTTTGAATATTGTTGTCTCCACATACGTGGCGTTTAGAATGAAATGCAAAACCCACCTCGGGCCCAAGAATATCGGGATACTTTTTAACAATTTTAAAAAATAGTAAGAACCAAAATAACTACACTCGCCATAGCTAAATTACTAAATCCCAGAAAATGATAAGAAAAAAAAATACAACCTGACCTAGGCAACTAGAAGTCAAAATAACAGCTAAGAGGCAAGTTTCTCGAATAGTGTGCCGGGTACTGACGTCAGAAATCTGGAAGCTGCCGTACCCAACCACCAAAGTCAGAGCAATAAAACCAACCCACTCATTACCCCATAAAACTGCCAAATTTGGCAAAAAAAAAAAAAGCGTGTATAATGCATCTGTATCCAATTATGTTTATATAGGCAGTGGTTCTCAAACGTTTTTTGGCATAGCTGTCCTTTAAAGCAGATTGAAGAAAGGAAAGAAACTGCAAATTTAATGCTCTTTTGTCTTTAATACAATAAATAAAACTGTCTGAAATTTTCATTATTTCTTTTATCAGAAGTTTTACCCTCAAATCATTTGGCCTTTATTATTGCCACAATACCCAATTTGTGAACCACTGCTTTATAGATGTGCATTGAAAATTTTACTTAAATCTAATGCTACCAGGTTGTAAGTATTGCCTTATACCTGGTGAAAAGAAAGAGCTACTTAAAAATACAGTCAAACCCGTCTATCTCAAATCTTTTGGAGTACAAAAAAAATTCGAGATACGCAGATTGTGTGAAAATAGACTAAGAAAATTTCTTTACACAATAGAAAAGATTAAAAATTTGAAGAACTTTTAGTTTTATTTACATATCTTACAGAAAGTAATCCGTTGTTAGTTTTTGATGTAAAACTTTTTTATTTTAAATTGGACTTTTTTTTAGTTTTGACACAGTAGCGAAACAATCCTGATTAATATTTACTTGGGATTAAAAAAAAATTCTTAGAGTTTCAATGGATTCTTCTTTTTTTTAAGGGGGGGGGATGTAACAACTCTTTCTACACAGATGTTTTCTTGTTTGTCATGATCCTCTTCATCCTCAGAATTTCAACAAACGTTTTCTAAAATTTCGGAATAGTTAATAATGTTCCGCTTGTTACCACTGATTCATCTACTTCTATAAAATCTTTAAATGAAGTGTCAGTATTCAGTTTCTCTGCGATAATCATCCATTCCTTCAGATTTTTATCAGTTTCCTCAGCTGGTTGCTCTTCGGTTTCTTTCTATTCCCCCCTCGTCAACCCCCATTCCTTATTATTCCAGAGCAGAGAACCCATTTTTAGTACAATTCCCACTCAGTCCCTGACCAAACAACCCCCCGAGAAAGAAAACTAGAAGTATATTTTTGGGAAATAGGAACTTGTGCGGTTGTCAACGCAATAAGGCTCTAAACTGGAATGTTGTGTTTCTTAGGAAAATTCGAGGTAGACAGGTTTGGGCAAAAAATAATTTGAGATAGGTTTGGAAAATATGTTAAATTTTTGTTGAAAATGTAGGGAAATTGAAAAAATTTGACATAGACAGGTTTGACTGTATATCATTTATCTTTATATCTACCTTCTACCATTTGATAAGTTAAATCTGAGTTTTCTCTATCTTTTCTTGTAAAAACATGTAAGTAACATGTGTATGTAAATGGTTTGTTCCTAAACCTACATTCCTTTGCAAATTTAGCAGAACAATGAAAAGATCTGATTATTTGATGATGCTAATAATATGTAATAGTATAGTAGGAACATGAATTATCTTAACTCAGTTGGGACTCTAATTAACTTGAATAGTTGAAAAAACTTTGTTAATGGAGAATAAATTTTATATTGTGGCTTCTTTTTTTCATACGGGGATTGAATTTTTGTTTGCAAAAATGAATAGTGACTAAAAGTGGAAAAGACTGAATAATATTTTAATTTACATTTTGTATTTAACACTATTTCCAATTTATAGTGCAGAATCAGCTCAAATAAAATCTCAAAAGAGGTTATTTAGTTGACACAAAATAATAAATCCCAATATCAGAAGAGAGAAAATCAAAGTCAGATGGTTTGGCTGTGCATGAACTCAACAAGAACAAGATCTTTGTGAATAGTTTTCTGAAAAATTGCATCCCCTCTCTTGAATACTGGAGGGCATAATCAAGATGTATATGAATTCAAGAACGTGGAAGCAGAAAGAGCTGGATATGTGCGATTGTTCAGGAGTTTATAATGTTGGATGTGATATTGCACATAATCTGGGTGTTAAAAACAAAAGTAGGTTCTATTGATTTATTTAAACATTCCTTTCCTGGTAAAAAATTTTCTTACATTACTTTATTGTAACTACTTTTGCAAATTGATATAGTTATGTACAGGGTGCATGTGATAAATTTTTAAAAATTTAATAAACTGACCTGATTATTATCACTATCTGTTATGTTCATCAACAGTCTTGTAAACCACTGCATCTGATATTCTGCAAGGGTGATTGTATTTCAGAGGAACCCCAGAATTCTGAAAAAAAATTTTAAATTCCAGATTTGGAAATAATATCTTCCAGGCAGGGTTGAAAAAAAATTTTTTTTTTTTTTTCTTTAATCAGATTTTTTTATTATTTAAATCAAATTTCTTTAATTTTTTCTGAATACTAATTTTAATTGTTGTTTTTATGTTTTTTGCAATATACATAGAATAGTTTCTTATAAGAAATAACATTTTATCTATGTAGTATATTCTACACACTGTTAGCTAAAATTAAATATATAAATTTTAATCTAAATACATTCCATTATTTTGTAATTGGATAGTGCAAACTAAATAAGATGCAAATTTAAAGAATATTCTTTTAATGCAAACTATTTTAAAAAAATAAATCACATTATTTCAATATTTTTTAAGCAATCAATATTTTTTTCAATATTTTTTAATTGTTTCAGTAAAAACACTAGCTTTGATGCTTAATTGGTTACGAAGGCTAGAATGAACAATACCAAAAGAAAACTGTCTTTCCATTCCAGTAGATGAAGCCAAGGCTGTCGTTATTGGGTAGATAAACTGGATTTTAAGTTCTGTAATTCTCTCTTTGCCTCCCATTACATGAAATTGATTCCACCAGTCATAATCATTGTACTACCCCTACTCCATACTTTTTGATAACAACCCCTAAATTCTTGGAAAGCACATGCTATCTATTTAAACTTATTTTTTTATTAGTATTCCCATGCTATCCGCGCACCTGGAAAATCATGGATTTAGACAATGGATTAATTTTGTCGTGGAAAGTCTTGATTTTTCAAGTAAAAGGAGTAAAAGTCATGGATCCGCTAAACTACCGATTAAAAAAATGCATTGAATTGTTTAATTCTATTTTTACTTGTCATTTGGCTGAAGTTACTGAGTTTGGTATTTATGTATTATCCTATTGACCCTATTGCCAAGTAAAATTTGTTCGCCAAGGAAACTCAAAGCAAGAAAGCTTAATGGGTGGGTAAATGTATATTATTTTGGTTTTTTCTTAAATTGTAGATTAAAATTTTATTAATATAATAATAATTATTTTTTAATAAAAATTAGTTAAGATTTTTGCACAAAATATAAGTTTATCTCTAGGGATATTGTATATCAACATTATAGGGTTATATTTGGCTATTATTCATGGTCACCCGGATAATACCAAAGTATTCTGAATTCAAATTGGAAACATTTGGATTGAAAAATTGCTATATGATTGAACTTAGATATGTAGATACAACAATTTATTTTTATGTATGTGAGTTTATTAACGCTTATAAATATTTTTATAGTTTTTTTTTTATAAGATTCCTGTCATTTCTCTAATAGCATATATTTTATTTGTATGTACATGAGAAGTTTTATTCATATATACTTTAACGAAAACTTTTTAAAGTCATGGAAAATGATCCGCTAAATCAGGGAAAGTCATGGATTTGAAAAATTTCATTTTGGCAGATACCCTGTTTGTAGCTAGTACAACCTCTGTATAATGTTTATTATCAGCCTCATTATGCCTAAAGGATACAATGTTAGAGTAATGATAATTTCTAGATTGTGTGCAGCCCAAATTCAATCAATTTCACATCTAGGAACCATCCTGTTAAATTATAACTGTTCTAACACAGTTCTTAAAAGTGAATAAGCAACATGTGAAATACAGAAATGCAAAGTTATTGTTGATTTATCACATGCACCCTAAATGTGTCACTTACACAGGAAAGAAAATGTGTGCAGATTTCCTTTAGGAAATCAGTAATAGGTTTGATCTTTGTAAACATTTATATCCCTTGTAATTCGTCAGCAACTAGTAGTGTCTTTATTCAAAAAACAGTTTTGTTGTGTTCATTAAGATTTTATATTTTCAGCTTTTATGTTTGTATTCAACTCTTTTACATTTCATTGAATAGTGTATACCTTTTTTTTACTAACCAGAATTAAATACATAAAATTTCAAGCATTTTCTTTTTGCTGATTAAATTATCAGCTGGGAAACTTTAAAAGGTTGTTAAATTTTAGCATTTTATTTTCTTAAAAAAAGTTGGTTATTGACTAGTTTAAAAATCCAAAATTTGTTTAAATAATTTAAATAGAGATTAAAGTGCTAAATCAAAAGTTATTCCAGTCTTTTTGTAAGCAAAATATACTTTGAAAGGAAATGTGTACCAAATTACAAGTGCTGAATTTATTATCTTTCTTGTGTTTTCTGTTAAAACTGAATTTTTTTTAAATAAAATCTTTTTATGTATTAAAAAAAAGGGTTTGTTATTATTATTGTATTTTTGAAGAATTTGCCACATTCGGAGTTCTTTTTTCGTACAAAATGCTAAAAATGGCCACAAGTGTGGGGGGAGGGGATTTCTGTTTTAGTGATTTTTAAAGAACCCTCTCACCTTTCTTGTTTCACAAATGCTCACCAAAAGTACTACAAAATCACCCGTGTAACTCAAAAATCAAATGTGAAATCGTGAATTTTCTTTGCAAGTTTTGGTGACGGTCAAGTTGTGAAGCTTATTAATTCGGCTTATAACGACCCTTGACGTTTGATTATATTATATAGGTAAAGCTGTAATTATCTTGGGATTATAATATCCTATATAGCAGAGGTGGCCAAGCTCCTTGATAGTCCGAGTCATTTTTAAAAATTTGAAATTTTTCGCGAACCGCAATTAAATACGTATTAAAAAAAAAATTACAGAAATTATATTTAATAAGTGTCATTTGGAAGTTCTTCGTCCTTTAATTTTTCAGGGAATTTTTTTTGAATGGCCGATGATTTTTGGCATTGGTGCGAATGTAATTTACAATGTGTTACACTGTTTTCATAACATCAGCATATTTTAAATATTTTGTAAAGAGACGTTCTCGGTGAATTATGCAGTGATTCGGTATGAATTGTGGAATTTGAGAATCATCTCTTAAAAGCCCATTTAGACCGATTTTTATACCCAGCATTGCCCGAGCTTCATCAGTTGTAATTTTTTAAAATATAACGTAAAAGTGAATAGGGAACTCGGGTATATATATCAAGAGCCACACATAATCCTTCAAAGAGCCGCAGGTGGCCACCTCTGTTTGTCCCTGTACGCTACAAATGTAAATAGAACTCGCCTGTGGTGCGCCGGGCACTTTGACGGAGATCGGCCGAGTGAGGTGGTCCAATACTTGCGATCTTCCCGCCGGCGCAAAGCCTGGAGGATCTCACGGCCATATGGGCCCGGATGCAGGAATGTAAATAGAACTTGGCATGGAATTTATGTGTATATGTATACACACACAGAACTTAATGTTAGGTTTGGAATTTTAAAGTTAGAAATTAAAGCATTATTTAATAAAAAGAAAACAGTGAAGCGGAAGAATATGGGAGAAATACAACTATGTAAGAACAGAGCATGCCAAATTTCAGAGAGATCAGGCAAATGTTATAGGATAGTGACATACTGTCGGATTAAGTTTCATGTCGAAAAGAAAATGACTGAGATCAAATAAGATGTTCGAATAAAATTTTAATATCTGGAATAGATGCGTTTCTCATTTTTTTTTTCCTCAGACTATGGCCTGACACACACACACACACACATATATATATATATATATATATATATATATATATATATATATATCTATACATATATATATACATATATATATATATATATATATATATATATATATATATATATATATATATATATATATCTGACATGGATGAGTGGTTAAGGCATGGAAGACACATGATTTCATATTAAAAAAATTCTTTATTGTAATCCTTCTTTCCATAGCTATGCCATTTAGAAATCCTTTGTTCTCATACTTTGCCACGACAAGCGTAAAGGATGTCATCAGCCCGAGTTCCCGCTCGGAACTGACTCTTGGCGTTGGTACCTAAGCAAAATTCCTATGTCTACTTCCGCGTCGGCTTTTTCACTCTGTATAGTTTCGCTCGACGGTGTATCTTTCTTCTGTTACGTTATCGTTAATGGTTCTATTTTTAATTATAACTCGCATAATTCTTAACCTCCATTTTTAAACCTGACATCCTGACATATCTATCCATCCATCCATCCATAAATTTCGTACCAGGTGTGTAAGTATAAAGTTTAGTACTAGGTACCTTCATGAACAATTTTTATGGACTGATAAGAAAAGCTTCCCCCATACTATAGTGCTTTCTCCAGGGGCCGATGTAGTCTAAGTTGTACGCATTTTTTTAAGTACAGAAATCAATGCAGATTTATACACTGAAAAATACGTCATCATGCTTTGAAAACTCATTTAAAAAAAATTAGAAATTTTGTGCGTGTTTTTCAAAATTACACTTTGGAAAATACATGTTTCCATTTTTAAATAGGTAAAATATATTTTTTAACTTGTATGATTCAGTGTATTGAATTACAGAACAAATTGCTTGACAAACTGCAAAAATAAATATAACAAATTAAACGTTTACATAATTTTGAGGGGGTTTTGTTCTAAAACGAACAAAATATCAACCAGATTATAACCGCAGTTATCTTAATGAAATGGTCTCGTTTCTTTTGAAAATTATAAAGTGCGATTGTAATGGGGGCCGTTGATAATATTCGAAGGAAGACATTTTTAAAAATAAATCTATGATATACTAAAGTGGCCTCTATTAAGCATATGTGCGTAAAACTGGTAGATAAGCAGAAAGGATGAGAAGTACTTTCATTTCATCGATAGTTGCAAGTCATTATAATGGTCTTCAATAACTTCTAGTGTTTTCTATCTGATATGAACTTTACACTAGTTTTAAACAAATTATATTTTTTACACTGCTTGAATTCAAGTCGATATTCAATACACTGCTTCCTGGAGACAACCACCAGGTTGCTTTAAACTGTGTGTTAAAACAAATCACTCTTTTTACTCTAAATAAACAACACTCTTTTACCGACAAATAAACGCCATTTTTATTTTAACTTCAACTTCGGAAAAAAAATTCTAAACTGAAGAAAAAAAAAGTTGCCATTTTTTCAAACATAAACTTTTAGAAAATATAAATATTATAATAATCACAACTAATAACTACAGTAACCAATCACAAAATGTAATATAAAAGGGAAATATAAGGCGATTTCTGAACTTAATGGCACGTCTCAGCTTATGACAATTCAGGCTTTAGTTTCAAACGGAAGGGCAGTTTATTGTTTGTCTATTGGCTGTTGTAAACATAAAAGTGAATGGAAAGGGCATTATAGTAGTTCGTGACGTTGCGACAAATTGCTCTATTAGAGTCAAAATATTTTACACTGGAAATTTTAATAAATGGCTTCATACGCTTTTGAAACTAGTTGCTTGACTTCGATACTCTCCCAGAATCCTCTCTCATTTTGTTTTCGTTCTAGAGAATGTTGTTCTTTTTGCGAGGCGATTCTGTGGTGCAAGAACACTTTCAATTTTGATAATTGGTCCTTAGTTCGAAATATATCTTTCTGAAGAATACCATTTTGTTCTGGGAATAAAACTTGTTAAACTTTGAAAACAAATATGTAGTTTTCATCGTTTTTAACGAATTAAAATTTCATTTTCTGTTTTAACTGTAATACATCTTTGTACTTATCACTTTGATTTTTTTCCTTGAACTTTAAAATTAAAGGGGGTTTTTTCTTTTCCAAAACGTGTTCTAAGAATTTGATCCAGAATATTTTAAACTCGCTGCAATCGTTTGGTGTTGTTGGAGGATTTTCAAAATAAAGAGTATACACGCTTCAAGATATCTTGATATGTTTTTTGTTTTGTTTATGGCAACAGCTTGTGTAGAGGCAATCAGCTTACCAGCAAAACAATGCATTGAGGGAAGATAGCCATTGCATGTTTTGACAAAAGCTGCCGCTCCAGCTTTAATGACCTGTTTCTTCGGCAAGAAAACAAACTAAGTCTAACGGGGAAAGCAGACAGGTGGAGGGTAGAACTACTATTTGCTGTAAAAGAATGAATTTTCGAACGGTGTTTTTAGAAAGCGACTACGATTTTTTTTTTATATATTTCCATTTATATTTTTCAATGCTAGATTAAACTCTCTCTTTCTCTCTCTCTCTCTCTCTCTCTATATATATATATATATATATATATATATATATATATATATATATATATATATATATATATATATATATGTATGTATGTATGTAATATATGAAAATTTTTACACCCGAAATATCTATTAAATTCTTTTTCTCTTTTTCATTCTTTTGTACTTCATTTGCCAGCCACAAAATGTGATTAAAAGGAATGTTCGATACTTGAATTATTTCTAACAGTTTCCCAAAGCTAACTCTGGAGTAAATACATATTTTCTGTCCACTCGTCACATTTTCCAGCTGCCCCGATGAAATCGTTCATTCCTATATGATTAAATTGCTACAATAACGCTGACTTAGCTGATGGTTTTGTAACGTATGAAGTGGTAGCGCAGAAGTCAGGCAACTGATTTTACACATCACAGAGGCATTTATTTATACACAGTTCATTTACAGATAAATTTCTTCCTCTGATCATCGCAGACCTCACTCTCCCCTTCTTTGTTGCTAAATGCAAACCTGAAATTTTATAAGAGTTCGGTACACAGTCATTTTCATGTTGCCAAGGGATTCCTAGAACTTCGGCACAGTCTCGTGGGAATAAAATTCGCGTTGATTGCTTGCTGTGGGGCGAAGTTTGTGGTAGAAATGTATTTCCGTCATCATTCGATGCTCTGTTCTTGTCGGGTAAAGATGTTCATTCGTTAGTCTTAAATGAAGTTCGACGTTGGTCTTGCTACTTTTCAATGGACTCGTTCGTTTGGAGCACTACGGTCTACTCTTACAACACGAGATCTAATGAGACCGGGAGCTATTGCTTAAAGCCGATTCCGAACGGATACAAACATCTATGCCCGTGAACTCCAGCTCTGAAGATCAGTGCCCTAACCATTCGGTCATCGTCTGGCTTAATGGAATAGAGTGTCTGCAAATTACTCTGATAGTTGCTTAGGTCTGCTCATTGCCCAGTACGCCCGAGCATTTAAAAATAATAGGTCCTAATTGGTGTGTAGCGGCGAGTAAAATTCGCATGTTACATATATATATATATATATATATATATATATATATATGCATGTATATTAAATTTATTATTTTTAGGGGCAAAATTAATAAAATAAAAATAGAGAACAAATGCTGATCTCGCCATCTTCTGATCATCGCATTATCGACTGAAGTCGCCTTAGGTTATTTTACTACGTGCCTCATGGCGGTTTCTAACGATTTATCATTCTAAGTTTATTCTATTCTATCTTAATTTTTGTCTATATTATTACATTATGCTGAAAATTCCATCAAAATCATACTGAAAATCATCACATAGCCTCAGGTTGTTCTACGTATCTCATGGTGGTCTCTAGCGATTTATTGTTTAGAGTTTATTCTATATTCTAATCTATCTTAACTTATTTCTATATTATTACATTATGCGGAAAATTCCATCAAAATCATACTGAAAATCATCACATAGCCTCAGGTTGTTCTACGTGCCTCATGGCGATCTCTAGCGATTTATCATTATAAGTTTATTCTATATTCTGTTCTACCTCAATTTAGTTCTTTGTTATTACGTTATGTTGAAAATTCCATCAAAATCATACTGAAAATCATCACATTGCCTCAGGTTGTTCTATGTGCCTCATGGCGATCTCTACGATTTATCATTCTAAGTTTATTCTATTACAGTAGAACCTCGATTATCGGAAGTAATTAGGACGAAACCTTCTTCGGATAGTCGAGAATTCATAAATAATCATCTAGTTTAATATGTAATATCGCAATAACATTCGATTGTTCTGGGACTCGGTAATAGGACCTTCCAAATTTCGAAATGAGGTTTGTTTTTGTTTAGAACAGCAATGTTTGAAAGTGGGGAAGAGTACGCTCGTACCGAGAATTGGGCTTGCGAGAAGGAATTCTAAAAAAGAAATTCCAAAATATTTATCTGCACACGTAGTTTGCATACAAAAGGAATGTGGGAAAAAAGAAAACTTTAAAAATAAATGGTTGTAAAGTGAAAAATTTGGATGAAAGCAGAAAGTGTTTTATTTTTTTATTTTATTTTTTTATTTTTTTTTTTTTTAAAGTGACGAAGAAGAAACAGACTTCGGATAACGGAGAGTTTTGGTTAATCGAGCTTCTATTGTATATTCTAATTTATTTCTATATTATTACATTATGCTGAAAATTCCATCAAAATCGTTCTTAAAATCATCACACTGTCGACTGGATTTGCCTCAAGTTGTTCTACATGTCACATGGTGGTCTCTAACGATTTAGTATTCTAATTTATTCTATACTCTGTTCCACCTTAATTTATTTCTATTATTCTAAATTTATTATTTATTTTGGTGAGTCGGATTTATGAAAAATTCGAACAATCTCGAATTATAGAGGCTGTACTGTAATGTGTTATCTGAACCCTTAAATTTTATGAAAAGTACTTAAAACTTCCTATTTCCGGAGTCTGATTATTTTATATGTATTTTGTCACCTGTTGCAATCCGCCCGTCAACCCTTACAGCTTTTAAACGTCAAAAACTTGAATCACACAATGCAATGAGTGACTCCCGTCAACGTATAACACTCGCTTCCGGAGTGTCGTTTTATTGTTTTTTTTCTCTTCGCCCACACGCGCAGCAGCTATCTTCGAAAGTCCGCTCTTACCTCCACTCGACTTCGCACCAATCGTCTGCGTTCGCTTTTCTCCAGAACACCTTGCCTTTGCGTCATTCCTGGGAGCTGTTCGAACAGATAAACAGAAAAGTTTTCTCTGCAGTGTATCTTAGCAGAAACCAGTGTTTTCGTCTGCTTCCAGGCCATTTATAAAAAAAAATTCTGAGTCACACACGACACCTGCCTTCTTCGCAGCTCAGCGTCAAAGGTAATTCTCGAAGTTCCGTTCTTTCTAATGCTTTTTAACCCCAGAAAAATTAATTGTAATTAAGACATTCGAATCGAGCTATTTTTTGGAAAATTTTCATGTAAATTGGGGTGTTTTAGGGATCCCCTATATAATAATAGCCTAAGCTATCTGTCTTCGAATTTATGACGCGATTGGACCTGGAATGGATAGAGGCATCCATATTGGATTCTGGACGAGTTAAAGTTAGCAAAATTCAAAGCGAGTCAAGTTTATTTTCTCCTAAACTATATATCCGATTCTAAAATTAATTGGTATAAATAGGCTTCATATCTCAGCGAAAAATACTGTCTTCTTTAAAACGTTCGATATCCATCCCTTCCCCCCAGGGCCTGATTTACAGCGGGGCACTGGCCCGACATCCCCAGTTTAGGGGGCCCCAAATTTAAAAAAATACACATTAATTTTTTGGTACATCTCAGAATTCGCTCATGTTATCCGGTATACTGCCGAAGAAACATGAGTTTTCTTTTGTTAATGACAAACTGGAGTGTGTATGTTGTTGGTTGGCTTCAAAAGTCAGTAAATTAAATTTATTCCATAATTCTAAGCCAAAAGTAAGCTTCTATTTGCTTAAAAATACTTTGAAGCAATGTTAATTCAAAAGGTTGAAATACCAACCCTATTAACCAGTTTAAAAATTCGTGTCTTCTGAGAGGGAAAAAAATCTTAACTACTTCCCCCCCCTCCTTGAAGTGGTTAACAAATCAGAGAGAATATATTTATCCAAAATCATATGATATCTATCTTTTTTCTCTTTTTAAAATTTAAGAATGAACTGAAAGTTTTAAAATTGGTCATTTAAGAATAAAAGTATTTAATGTTTGGAATTTTGTAAAACAGTCTCCCATGATAGTTTACTTAAAATGTTCATTTTTATTTATTTCAACCAGTCCTTTTTCCTTTAAAAAATATTACAGGTACTCTGAGTTGGTCTCAAAAATGTGCCAGTTTTATCGTTAAAGTCAGATACTGTACTTAGATGGCACAGACATCTGTAATATGTTTGAAGTTAGTTCAGTGGAATTCTAAAATTTAAAAAAAAAGTTATTTCATTTCATTAGATACACAAAATGTTTAAGTTCTGTATACCTGTCAGGAGCATTTAAACTGATATAGCAGCTTATAAAATAAAATCACTCTCGAGTTCGAAGAAGGTAAGATGTATGGAGGCCCCCCTATGAGGCTTTGGCCTGAAGCCCCCAGTGGTATAAATCGGGCCCTGTTTCCCCCCTGTTCGAGCGTTTAATGCCATGATTTCAAGCCCTATTTTTTCCGCTTAAGAGCAGGCGATTAAATTTATCCACAGAATAAATAGGTAATAACATTTATTTCTAGCATTATGACGTCATTCCATCTCACTGAATCATTTCTTATTTTAAATAATTGAAATATCGTCTGCTTTATTTTTCATCCGTTTTATCGCTGAACTTAGATATGACGTCAATAATTTTCTTTTATATGTAGCTTAAATAATAGATTAGGTATTTGTGCTATCATTTTAAATTAAATCATCGGTTATGTTTTGTTGCCATGAAAATTTTATCGCCTGTATTTACAACAAATTCTTTTCACAAAAGTCTAGGAGTCTATTCCACGGACTTATAAATATCTATCGTTTAAGCTATGTATCTTTGAAAATGAAGAAGTTTATTCGTTTGTTTTTTATACATACCCACACGGTTTGCGATCGATTCGCTATATCGGCAAATAATCATTGTCAGTACTAAAACCTCTGCTGTCCATCCTATGACGTAATATAACAAGATAAATTAAAGTTGGCAGCTAACATCCGGTCAGTAAAGATAAACAAATTATTGAGCTTGTACCAGATAATTCTCAGCCAAAAAACAAACCATTTTTTTACCTGCCTCATAAGGGCACTTTACAATTCTGTAAAATTAAAAATTTGACTGATCCAGTCATAGGACGGGTTACATGCTACTATGAAGATATTGCAACTTGTATTGTATTAAAACTACGATAATTATTTTTATATTTAATTTATTTTATTAAATACTAGCATATAGCCCGTCATATGACGGGATCAATAAAATTTTTAATTTTCCAAAATTGTAAAGTATCTTATGAAGCAGGTAAAAAAATTGGTTTGTTTTTTGGCTGAAAATTATCTTGCACCAAAAAATAATCGATGATTCAATTTAAAATTATCACATATGTACCTAATCTATTATTGAAGCCAAATTTAAAAGAAAATTATTTACGTGATATCTAAGATGAATGATAAAACGTATGAAAATAGGGCATAATTTAAATAATTTAAAACAAGAAATGATTCAATGAGATGGTTAAAGATATGACGTCATAATGCTAGAAAAATGTTATTTTTACCTATTTATTATGGGATAAATTGATAAATTGAATCGCCTGCTCTTAACCGGGGAAAATAGGAGTTGAAATAATGGACTTAAAAGCTCGAAAAGAGGGGAGGGGGTGGATTTCGAACGTTTTAAAAGAAGGCAGTATTTTTCGCTGTGATATGAAGCCTATTTTTACCAGTTTATTTTAGAATCAGATCTATAGTTTAGGAGAAGATAAACATTACTCTCTTTGAATTTTGCTAACTATGGATGCCTTTATCCATTCCGGGTCCAACCGCTTCATTAAATCGAGGACAGACGTATAGATAACTTAGGCTATTATTATATAGGGGATTATATTACTTAATATGTATTGTTGAAGTTTTCAGAAGAAGTACGTAATATTAGCATTGTCAAAATGTTTCAGTCCCGTCGCATTGTCTTCCCCGAAGTATCGTTTACCGTAAATTTTGAAATAGTAAATGAGTTAGAGTCGTAAGCGGCGGGGTATAGCCGGTGTGACGCCTTCACTGTTCTTGAGCGAAGAAGTAGCGTGAAGAAGGATTACAGACTTAACAGAATTGGAATTCACAGTAAATACTGGTTATATACAAAGAATTCTCATTCGCTAGCTGTCCCGATTTTCGAGGCAATCATCCGGAATCGTTACCGCGACCGATCAGGGGCGTGACGCCTATTCAACCGAACTGTCAACATCTCAGACACTGCATCGCCGCGTTATTGTAGTCGAGTCGAAACAGGAGAATTTGGATGAGCTGATTTTGGTCGTTAGTGTTCTGAACAAAGGGGAGTCTTCACACCGCATACCCTTTTCCTGGGGAAGACTTCCCTCGGAGGGTTTACCTACTTTTAGGGAAACACGGGTGTCCATCGTTCTGTTTCTCCTTTCCCTTTCCTTTATTTTCTTCACTTCTCTTTTTGGATTTGGGTACAGACCTCTGGTCGCTGTACCCCGCTCTTGGGGAACCCCCCTCCGGAAGCTGTCCTTAAAGGCGATTTCATTCCATTTATATATATATATATATATATATATATATATATATATATGTGTGTGTGTGTGTGTGTGTGTGTGTGTGTAAAGTAGAGCATGACTCACTCAAAATCACAACACAGTTTATTTCTGGTAATAAACATGAAATCCGTATAACAGGCAGACAGCTTTACAACTTCGTGCACATTGACCATCTGGTCCCGCACATACACTTTTCAAGTAGGGATTCCTCAGGTAAAAAGACTACGAATTATCCCTAAGCGCAATTGATCACGTGATACAAAATACCCATGTTTGAAGAGAACTCGCTCACTATCGGCTAAAGTAGTCGAGACAGAGGCTGGATTAAGTCTATAGCGTGTCTGGAGGGAAAAATCAGAATGACCGCGCAAACCCCGAACTCACTTTATGAACAAAAGTTAAATAAGGGATTTTAATATTACATATATATATATATATATTAAAAGGCATATATATTTCATTCATCTATTGAGCCAATATATTAGTCTGTCCTGCTCTTCGGTGCTGGAGTTCGCACGTTCGAATCCGCTTCTAGCATGGATAGTTCGTAGTCGTTCAAAATCGCCTTTAAGCTGTAGGTCTTGGGAATACAGTGAACTCCGCTTAATGTGATCGGGGGTTACTGTTATCAATCGCTTATTATTATCGAAATCACGGGGTCCAGATTTTCTCCATTCATTTGTATGTTAAAATGATCGTTTTATGTGATCGTTACATCGGTTCATGGGATCCGTTTTCGAACCTCATTTTAACTGGCAAAAGAATATTCACAATATATTTAGAAAAAAAAAACAAACCCAATCTTTACTTTCCCTTCGTTCTTGTTTGAATTTCCGAGAATTCTACCTCTTCCACCTAGAGAAAAGGAGAAAAACAAAGGAGGGGGTATAACACGTTCCTGGAATTTTTCAGAAATACGCACACCCTGCTGGTGGTCAGTAGTTGTCAGATAAGCAGAAGGCAATAAATTTTATTCGAAACTGAGAAGGAGCGTGTTATGTCTTGCTCGCTTACATGTAGTTTGTCGATAGGGAAGCCAGAAAGCGAAATGATTTAACATTAAAACAAAAAAAATCGAAATTTTAAATCGATATGACAGGTTACCAAAAATGTCTCAGCCCAGTTTAAACATTTCTCAGCTTTTGATTTGCATTGAAAGTGTCGAAACGGGGAGTACAACACCGCTCCGATGATTTTAAAAAACATGATTACGAACGATTTATCAATGAGCTTCTTAGAAAGAATTGTAGACAGTCAACAATGGATGAATTATTTTTATTATACAAACAGTTCTAATTGCTTAAAGTGTAATATACAGTACATAAATATAAAGTGAGTTTTTTCATTTTTATTTTGAAATGTAGTACGTGTGAATTAAAGGTGGTGCGGGGGTAAATTTATCTCATTTTATATATCGTTTATTGTTATCAAAATCAATATGTCCCAAAGTAATCACATTAAGCGGAGTCTACTGTATAATCGTCATCAAATACTATAAAATCTATCACTTCTTTTACATCATAAATTATTTGAAATTAAAATATCTCGCTGAAGTGTTTCGAAAAGCCACATTACGTCTGTTTACGCAGGTAGCTCAGGATAACAAAAACGTAAAAACTAATATTATAAACTATAAAAAGAAAGTATAATCTTAGGATAGGAGTTAACATATTGCGTGCGGAATTGTACCGGAACGGGCGTTTGGCGCTTACATTTAGTTATTCACTTAAATCTCAGTAGCTCGAAAATTATTTCACTTTTTAACCAAATTTTTGTATTTTATATTGAAATATATAAATAGGCAAATAAACAAATATATAGATACAAATATATATATATATATATATATATATATATATATATATATATATATATATATATAATTTTTACATGGATAAATAATAAGTTAATTTTAAATCTAAATAGATTTTTTTTAATCCACCTTCCCGTTCTGTAGTTCCCAATCAACTGATGTAAAAACCAGTTTTTATTGGTCTCCATTTTTCCTGAATCTATGTAGTAGACAAGAACATTCGGCTTCATTTTCCTTTCTATACCGTTATTTTTGTACCCACAATGTACACCATGGTATGGTTTGGAGTGCTACGGCCTACTTTTTGCAACACAAGGGCTAGTGAGACCGGGACCTAAAGCTTAAAGCCGATTCCGAACGGCTACGGACAACCATGCCATTGTGGGATTCGAATCCACGAACTCCATTACCGAAGGCAGCACCCTAACCAATCGGCCATCGTTCGGCCAAACAAACCCTGTTGTTACACTAACCCGTACTAGTACGTGACCCACGCTCAAGTATCAATTGTCAGAAAACGTACTAGTACTTGTCTCGCATAGAATGTGTTAAGAAGTCATGGCTCCCCATTGAGCCGGATATTTGCGCTTTGCAGTGATATAACTAGTACATAACAAAAGGACATCGGATGCGTTTAAACTCCTGCTCTGTTACCCCTTGCTGAAAATCGAAGAAACGATGTTTAAATCTTGTCTGATTGTTACTCGAGGCAAATCGGAAAGACGATTTTACGTTGGTGATTGTCGGAAAAGCTTAAATCGATTTCGCTATATTAGATTTCTTTTCATATCGTGACACATTGAGAACTGGAAATTTGGAAATCAATGTCAGGATGTAGCCCGTAATATCGATTTCGTGATGTATCGATACACCGCCCTGTTCCAATATATATAATAAGAAAAAAATCTTTTCAAAGCACTTATGAGCTCTAAAATGCAATTCAAGACTTAAAAGTATAGTTTAGTTATTAAGTTTTAATACATTGATCAAGGAACTATCCATTTCCCCTGCAATTCTTTTTAATCTGGTCTCGTCTACAGGAAGTATGAACTTTGTTTCTAGAGTGTTTAGAGCAATTAATGTCCGAGTTCCTCTCCTAATTAATAGAAAAATTGTCGTCGTTTCTAATCTCAATTGGTTCCGCCAGCTAGACCAACTCCATGACTCTACATACATTTGAAAAATCTAAAAACAGAAGAGGTTTTAGGATAATCCCATCCAGTTTAAAATCAATACAACCCATAACATGCTCTTTGTGCAAAGTCTAAAAATTTCTTGTCCTTGTACATAAGAGAGATATTCAGGTGGCAAAGCGAGATACAGAAGTCTGATCGCTTCTCAGTCTCTCGAAGCGTATTGCTCTACCAGGCCGTTTTCTAAAATACCAGTCATGAGGAGGAGGAACCATCCAAAGATCGATGTACCTCCTTTTACTTTCAAAAAGAATCTCATTAAAAGTGGAAGACATATCTGGCCGAGATGGCTGCAATGCAGCATATTTAGCCAGAGAGTCAGCAATCTCATTTCCATTAATTCCAACATGAGAAGGAATCCATCGAAAATGAACCTCAAAATACCTTGAAAGCCTATAGATCTTTCCCAAAATTGAAGTACCAGCCCAGTCTCAGACATTCATCCAGTTTCGTAAGTGTTAGATTAAAGATTTGCTATATGTCAGGATCCTTATGTGCTCAAAATCTGGTTCAGTGATATTCTCAACGTCTCGGATCGTTTTCAATACGATGAGCTCCAATCTAAATGCAGAACTAAGGTCTGAGTTTCTGATCCTGAGATTCAAAATGAACGCAGAAGTTTTAACATAAATCCCACTACCAGAAAAGCCCTCATCTCCTTTGCTTCCGTCAGTATAGATTTGTATTGTGTCTGCTGGTATCTATTCAATAGTTCCAAGAGCCGATTGTATTATCAATTCTGGGCTGTCAGTTCTCTTTTGAACTGGGCACACCAGCTCTGCGTGATCAGTAGCAAGACGAATACATGGCCTTAATAAGTGAGTTTCAACTCGGCAGGGAGACTGCAAATCATTTGAACTAGCCAATGAGAAGGAACTGTTCCTTTTCAGTCTAAGATTATTATTCCAATTTTTTGAGATAGAAAGAGATTCTGTTTTAATCTTCATAACTAATAAGTTTATTGTAATATTTTTTTAAGACTAAAGATCCTTCTTAAGTTCAATGGCTGAAGATCAGATTCATAAAGAACTATTTTGTCCGGAAAGTTACGCGTCAAACCAGTTAACTAATATGTAGTCTTGCCAATTTATTAAGGTTAGACTCCGAAGCACATGCATAAATAGACTGGCCATATCCCAGAATGGGTCTAATAAAGGAGGAATAAGCTAGTTTAAGTGTTGCAGCATTTGCCCCAAGTCCTGTCCAGAGATATTTTTCAGGAGATTTAGCCTATTTCTACATTCACTACCAGATAACTGATTTGTCTATTGCAAAGAATCTCTTGGTCCATAATAAAACTCAAGTACTTTGCATTCTTCTCATAAGGCAAAATTTGGCCATTCAAGAATATGACAGCTTGATAGTTGTAAATATGCCTATTTGTAGTATAAAAATTAATTACAGATTTAGATGTATTAAAGGTCATTTTATGATCTCGAGCAAAATCACTCACTTCTCTTTGTGTGAGGTTAATATTTTCCTTAATAGTCTTAATATCAGGACCAGAGTGCAGAGGACAGCATCATCAGCAAAAAATACTCACATTACATCTCTTGGAAATGACCCTTTCAATACCAGAAAAAAAATGGAAGAGTATTTGTTCCAAGATAGAACCTTGGGTAACACCCTGGCCGAGCCTAAAATCTTTTGACAGGGTCTTGATTAATTAACAGTAATAGTTCTAGCCAGTTTACATGGGACACTGATCAAGGAGATAGGACGATAACTCTCAGGAGAAGTATCTCCATCCAGTTTTCTAACTGGAGTGACGTTGGCCTTTTTCCAATCCAGTAGAATTCGACCTTTTTTCCAAGATTGGTTAATAATATACAAAAACTTAAGTTTACCAATAGTTCCCAGATACAAAATCATTTGACCATGGATATTATCAAGTCCCGGAGACTTCTTTGTGTTAACATCTCTCAAGACATTGTCTTGTTTATGCATGGTGAAATTATCGATAGTGTCACCAAGATTTGATCTGCGACACCTACGTACAATATCTCTTGCATATTTTTCAATTGGTTTGTCATTCTCATTTAACGATTGTTTACTCACTTTCTTATAATGAACACCCAAAAAATCTGTAGTAGCTTTATCTTTGAGTGGAACCTGTCCATTTCTGTCCAAAGTATTACTTTTTTCTGCTTGAAGCTGTTATTTCCCAAGAATCTTGACTAGCTTCCACAGATTTAAGCTAGGAGTTCTAGTATCAATTTTACTGCACATATGCCTCCAGGTTTTCCTCTTATTAACTGTATAGGCACGTTTGAGCACATCATTATTTTTATTTTATTAAATCCTTAGTTCTTCATTGTTAGAGTTTTTAAGCTCCTAAAACAGTGAATCTCTCTTTCCAATTAAAGAAGTAATTTCTGGGGTATTAAGGGAGTATGACGTCTTACGTCTTTTGTAGTTTCCTCTTGGAATAGTTTAACAGCAAAGATGATAGTCTTTAAACAAATTCAGTTAACCTATAGGTCTTCTACAATACTCATTTCACCTAAGTTGAAGACAGATAAATTATTATATAGTGACAACACACACATAGCATTCTGACTGACAGCAGGCATAGTAACGGTCCTTGGATTGCAAAATGGTGCATGCATCAGCTTACATTTTAAAAAAGGGCGTGAAGCAGCTGCAAATACAAGTAAAAGAAAACTTGCAATTTAGTTTATTTCGACTGCTTAAAAACGATAAATGTAGAAAACCGAAAGTCGTTATTTGAAATTTCGAGATTTGTTCTTTTTACCGTTTTCAAAAAGAATTCCATATAAAGTCGTCTGCCAACTGGCGGTGATTATCAGTAAATCTGAAAGAATGAAAAAAATGGCCATTGTTCTCACAGATAAAATAAACAGCTGTTGTAGACATAACAAGAGAAATTCTTTCTATATTGCCTGTTTTTAGGAAGAAAAAGGAAATTCAACCAGCCAGCTTAAAATATTTGTGTGGAAGAACTATGTTTTTAAATTGTTCATGCACATCATGCCATTCACGCCGAGAAAGAAAAGCAAATAACTAGTTTGGGATTGTATGCAAACCAATTTAAATGATGGTGTGTAAAATAACCATCATTAAATTGGTTGTATGCAAATATTATACTATAATAAAGTGGGAATCTGGAGGGATGTTTTTGTTTCGATTGCAAGGATTCTTTGAAATGGGAATATTACAAACAAAATTGGGGGGATTTCAAGGAAAACCACAAATTACATCGCTTGTTCATGCTCGTTATTTATTCTACTTAAAATCGGTATGTGTTTTAGATGTTTCCCTTTTATTTCAGTGTTTTGCATTTCTGTTAAACTTAAAAAATATAATAACTTGTGTAAAGTGAAATGATTTTCGGTTCTTCTAAGCAAAGTTTGCGATTGGTGCCAGGCTTGGATTATTTGCTTTGTGTTGTACTTCGCAATATTTTTTATATAAAAATTTTATTTTGCCGCTCAGGGCGAATAAACTGTTGGCTCCACCCTGGCGCCGGCTGGGTTCCGTCTATCAATTTAGAACGATTGCAGTTCGACTAAATCAGAATACCACCGAAAAGGCATCTTTTAGTTTTTCTTTGATCTGCAGAAATGAACTGGTTTGATTAAATAGAAAGGATTCCACGAAAATGGTAAGAAATATAAGAAACAAAACTGAGGCCATTTTCAAGAAATATCACTAATGATACCATTGTAAATTCTTGTTCTTTATTTCTTTTCTTTCTAAGAATAGGTAAATTTTAGGCTTTTACTCTTTTCTTTTTATGTTTAGGTTCTTTGCATTTCTGTTAAAGTAAAAGTAAACCTCGATCGAATCGTGCGTCTGGCTTTCTGGATAATCACTTTGCCTTTTTGTTGTACCTCCTTCCATTTGACTGTAGACAAAACCGTTGACCTTGACCAGATATTGTGACTAGTACACCTGATAGTCTAGAGCAGGAGTGGCCAAGACGTCGACCACGAAGACATTTTAGGTAGTCCGTGCGACCATACCGATAATGACCTCGGATATTAACAATTTATGACTTATGACATAGAATTAATGAATTATTTAAAATAAAAATTTACTACACTTTACGCTTTAAAACCTAAAACAAACTGTACAAAATAATACAATGAATTTGTCGTTTTACAGTGGAGAGTTAAATAGAAACAACTTGACAAAGTGGGATGCTTAGATTATACTATAATCGAATCAGTACCATATAATCATATGGTACTGATTCAATATACTACACACACCGCGGATTTTGTCACCAAACTTGGCGACTTTTCGGGCGATGTTTGACGTCGCTGGAGACTGTGGGCGAATTTAAGCTTTCCAAGCTTTTTGGAGCTTTGTAGTGGCAACCCTGGTTCGTTAACAAATGAACATTTAATTTCGTGTTTACGCATTGCAATAAGCTCGTACCAGCCACAATATGATAAACTTATCGCAGGTATCTAGTGCCAAATTTCAACTAAACGAAGTGAATAGGATGGTCAATTTTTGATATATGAATACTTTGATTATTTTCGTCAGTAAATTTTTATTTTGTAAATATTAAGTTTTTTTTTAGAAAAATTAGATAATTTACCGTTTTTTCTTGTTACTTGTTAAAATAAATATATAAACATGTACGTTACGTTAATTTAGCTCTGCCATTGGTAGACGGCCTTCGATTTTTCAAATGTGGAGTAGACCACGGATCCCAAAATTTTGGCCACCCCTAGTCTAGAGTGTGGCACCCTGTTCTTCTATTTAGCCGGTCAAGATAAATACCCTATTAACTCCCCCCCCTGCCACTCTTGTATTGTTTGTTTTCCAATTCTACATTTTCTGTTTAAAATTTTAAATTCTAGCTTTTTAGTCAAACATTGCTTATCTACAATGTGAACACTAAAACTACGAGATGGGTCATTTTATGTCCCATTTTCTCAAAAAGTTACTAACGAAATTGAAATAAATTTCTTGATTTTTCTTGATTAATACTCATAAAAATCGATGAAAATACGAAATTGAAGAATCTATGCATGTGGAAAAAAGGGTTCATGATTAGCTTCCAAAAGTGGAAACAAAACTGTAAAGATTTGATCTAACTTTAAAATACCGATATGTAGAAAACATACAATATATATATATATATATATATATATATATATATATATATATATATAAACAGTTGCCTGAACTGCCTAACATCTCCAGAGGGGGTCTACTTAAGAATTGGGTTCTTGGCAAATTTGGCGAAAATATTGGCGATAATTGCTAAAACACAAAGGTAATCCCTCCAAACATTGTATTTCTTGCTTTTTCTGGTGACTTTACTAAATACACAGTGCTCCATCGTAATAGAATTATATACTCTTACTTAATTAAAGAAAACGACTTGAAAAATGGACATTTATATTTATGGGCAATGAATCCCTTAACAGTTTACAAACGCAACAGCTCCTAATTATTAAAAATCAGCCATAGTGAACCATTAATGGTTTGTTATATCCATGAAACAGACTTCTAGACTTTTAGGAAAAGAATTTCCTCTTAATACCGGTGATAAAATTTTCTTTGCAACCAAAAATAATAGATGATTCAATTTAAAAGGATCCCATACGTACCTAATCTATTATTGAAGCCAAATATAAAAGAAAATGATTGACGTCCTATCTAAGTTCCGCGATAAAAGGTATGAAAATAACGCAGACGATATTTAAATAATTTAAAATACGAAATGATTCAATGATATGGAATGACGTCATATGCTAGAAATAAATGCTATTTTCATCTACTTATAATGGGATAAATTAATGAATTTAATCGTCTGCTCGTAACCGGGAAAAATAGGGCCTGAAATAATGGCATTATACGATCGAAAAGGGGGAAGGGGTGGATTTCGAATTTTTATGAACTCGCTTTGAATTTTGTTAACCCTAACTCATCAAGAATCCAATATGGATGCCTCAACCCATTCCAGGTCCAACCGCTTCATTAATTCGAGGACAGATGGACAGATAACAAAGGCTATTATTATATAGGGGATATTTTGAATTGGATTCTTAAGCTTACGTAATATTATGGTTGCATACTGAGATTAGTTTTGCATGAACGTTGACAGTAACATCGCTATGTAGTACTGTACTAGAAACTCAAGTGTCGAACATCCTCAATTTCTTGACATCGATTCGTATTCTACGTCGATTGCAAGTAACTTCAGCGTAAAATTCCGTTTTGATGTTATTTTACAGTATAAGGATCTCAGATAAAGTCGACATCTGGGAACTTGAAAAAAACCACAGATAAGATATGATTTCGTTCTTTACTTTCGGGCGTTGGCTAGATAAGAAAAATGAGGTTAAAGTACCAAAATATTCCACTTTATCGAAGAAGTATTATGATCTTAAGAATGATTGTTACAAAATGTTGCCTTTTAACTGACCCCAAATCATTCTTATTTTTAACTTTGTATAACTTAGTATTCTATATATTAAGAAAAGCAATGACGTAACATAATTTTTTTTACTGGGAGGTTTTAAAGTTTTTATTCAAAGTACAGTAAACTTCCAGTCTCAAAAAATATTCATGAAAAAAATTACACGTGACGATTCTTTTTGGTGGTGTGAACAATTGGCTAATTCCGCTGTTTGGCGAGATATCGCTTAATTAGTGATCGTTTTGGACACAATATTTTTCGACAAGTTGGCGATATTATGCCAAAAGTTGGCAAAATTTATGCCAACGTCAAAGTTCCAGACTTTAGAATATCCTCGACATTTTTCGTAGTTTTCGCGTGATGTCGAGACTATAAAAAGAGGTAGCCTGCCCAGTTCACTTCTTATGCCAATGTGTACTTTTTCGACAAGGCGATATTACACAAAAGATTGGTAGAATTGTTGCTAACTTGTCGAAATTCCAGACTCTCTAGAATATCCTTGAGGTTTCTCGTAGTTTTCATTTGAAGACGAGAATATAAAAGAAGGTAGCCTGCCCAGTTCAGTTCTTGTGCTTTTGTTTAGCTAGTTATCATTTCGGACACTAAATATTTTTCGACAAATTGGCGATATTACGCCAAAAGGTGGCAAATTTTTTGTCAACGAAGTTTCAGACTAGAATATCCTCGAGATTTTCGCTTGACTTGGCTTGTAGTTTACTGGCTTGTTGTTTTCGCTTAACTATAAAATGAAGTAGCCTGCCCAGTTCACTTCTTATGCCGATATGTACTTTTTCGACAAGGCGATATTACACCAAAGGTTGGCAGAATTGTTGCTAACTTGTCAAAATTCCAGAATCTCTAGAATATCCTCGAGGTTACTCGCAGTTTTCGTTTGAAAGCGAGAATATGAAAGAAGATAGCCTTCGCAGTTCAATTCTTGTTTAGCTAGTTATCATTTCGGACACTAAATATTTATCGACAAGTTGGCGAAATTACGCCAAAAGTTAACAAAATTTTTGCCAACGGCAAAGTTTCAGACTATAGAATATCCTCGACATTTTTCGTAGTCTTCCTTGATGTCGAGACTATAAAAGGAGATAGCCTGTCCAGTTCACTTTTTGTGCCGCTGTTTAGCTAGTTATCAATTCGGACACTGAATAATTTTCTACAAGTTGGCGACATGACGCCAAAAGTTGGCAAAATTGTTACAACAGCGTGCACCAAACTCTCTAGAATATTCTAGAGGTTTCCCGTAGTTTTCGCTTGATGTCGAGACTATAAAAGGAGGTAGCCTGTCACCCAGTTCAGTTCTTGTGCCGCTGTCTAGCTAGTGATTGTTTCGGATACTTAATATTCGACAAGCTAGCGATATTTTACCAAAGGTCCCCAAAATTGATGCCAGACTCTCACTAATATGTTACTCATTTTGCTATTAAAAATAAAAATCACTCATTCTTTCACTTTTAGTCTAGATTTTAAAGAATATTTATACATGATTCTTATAATGGGTTTCAACAAAAAATTTCATTTAAATTAAAAGAGAATAGAACACGTGGTAAACGAACATTAAATCGTAATATATTCTAATTATAATGAAAAAAAGGACAAAATTATTTCTTGCAAATTTTTGAAGTGATTATGAAAAATGGGACTACTTAAGAATTGGGTTCCCCTTGGCAAGTTTGGCTAAAATATTGGCAATATTTACTAAAACACAAAGGTAATCCATCCAAACGTATTTCTTGCTTTTACTGGCAACTTAATCAATGAACTGTGCGCCATCGTTATAGAATTATATATTCTTACTCAATTAAAGAAAACGATTTTGAAACCGGACATTTATATTTATGGGCAATGAATCCCTTAACAGTTTACAAACGCAACAGCTCCAAATTGTTAAAAATCAGCCATAGAGGACCATTAATGGTTTGTTATATCTAATTTTTTTTAAGCATTGCGCGCTTTTAATATATAAGAAAAGAGTGACACAAGGAAAGTTGTAAGCAAATATCATGTAAATTATAATATACATACAGATTGTTCGGACACGGCGATATCAGAAGAAAATGGTAGGCGACCATACTTAAACCATTATCGCCAAGTTGGCGGGGGAACCCAGTTTTTTTGTCAAGCCCCTACTTACCTCTCTAAAACGAAAAATATGATTCGCATAGTACTAAGTTTAGTTCAATTACAAGAAATTATATTATTATTATTATTATTTTGTTATTAAAACATTATATTGAAACGTTGAAAATATTGTGCAGAATTATGAAATAGATTCTGAGAAATTTTGCGCGCAACATTAAAAATTTGCATTCTGGAAAAATCAACCTAAAGTAACAATAAACAACTGCCAAGCACTAAAGTGTCTTTTATACTTTTAATAACTTTTAAACTAAGAGGAATTTTTATGTCGTTGTTCTTTAAATGCGTAGAACATCTTAATCTATGACATTAATTTTTTGGAACAGATGCGATATCTACACTCTTCCGCCATGTTTTTTCTTGGCGATCTTGGCAAAAAACCCATTTTTGAAAGTCGCCAAACTAAAATGGCGTTTTCTGAAAGATCACGAAAAAAAAACATGGACGACACCGCATGGTTTTTAAGAAACCAAAGCTATTATAAAATTCTACAAAAAGTGACATATGCTGCGTCACAGCATATATTTTACATATTTTTACTATTTAAAAACTATATGATCACACCAAAAATGAGTTTATAATGCGTTTGTATAAAAAATAAATATTGCAAAATTCTTTAAAATAAATTTCAAATTTTTGATGGGAAGGTTTCTATTAAAACTATAACCCCTTTCTATTAAAACTATAACAACACCTTATTACAACAACTATTAAAACATAAACAATGGGGCTGAAAGAACGAACCTGGATTGCCACTACAATGCCACAATGTCACGGTAGAAAAAGCTAACCAGTCGCTCGAAAAATCGCCAAATTTGGCGACAAAAGACAGAGTTTAAATATCGCATCTGTACCTAAATTAAAATAATCTTTATTAAATAATACACGATACAACTGTACTGAAAATTTATAGTTACGGTAATAATAAGGAAATATGGTAATACACTAATTAATTACGAATATTTACAAAATTTACAAAAACGGGATAAATTACACGGTACTACAAAATTAAAATTATATTAAGTTATAAGCGAAGGAAGTTTGGAAAATTTAATACTCTGCAGTACATGAATCCAGAAGTAGCAACAGTCATTATGGCTCCATCTATTGGCGGAAAAAAGAAAAGTTAAAGTTAGAAAATTTGGAATAAGATGTAAAACGAAAATGATTTCCTGGATTAGGGCAGCTCGAGGCCTTTTGTGATTTCTCACTATCCGAAAATCAAAATTAGAAATTATTTCAATATTAAAGTTATTGAAGTTATAAAAATTTATGGAGTGCTGAATGTAAGTATCCTTGAAGGCACGATTAACAATATAATTAAACATGGAGTTCGTGCTATTCCTCTAAGAATTTTATTCTGAATTCGTTCAATTATATTTACATTAGTGGGGAATGTAAGAGACCATACTGATGCTACGTAAATTGCAGCTGGAGTACTACTGTTTTGTAGGGTAATACTTTGTTTTTGAGAGATCAATAAATGAGGCCGAAAAGTAAATTCGACTTCCTAGCTATCATCCTATAAGGCGATTTCACGCAGTAGGGCAAATTCTCAAATTATGACAATTCTGGCTTTAGTTTCAAACGGAAGGGCAGTTTATTGTTTGTCTATTGGCTATTGTAAACATGAAAAGGAATGGGATGGGTATTATTGTAGTTCGTGACGTTACGACAAATTGCCTCTTTCTTGATTTAGCCTTCTAAACTCTAGCGTCAAATACTCTCAATGTGTTGAGCTGACATTGTGCCGCCATCTATATGTAGAGATACGTACTAAAGGATGAATTTTGCTTTCATTTGAGGATATGTCTCCTTTGCTGGTGATTGGTCTTCTCTATCCCATGGCGTTTAACTATTCATCGCTGATTGGTTCTACTGGCAGACACTGGGCTCCTAAGCGTCTGCTCCGCCCCGTCTGGAACACCACAAGGGCGTGTACCAGTTTTGGTTCAACATAGTAATTTAGTGTCAGCTGGTCAGACAGAATGGCGTTAGTATTGTGAACTTTGAATAGACTTCCTTGGTGGTCTTTGGATTATTCAGACTTAAAAAACTAGGTTTTAACCGTATAAAAAATAAACTAGAACATCCGGGAGTTACCAGCAAAGATTACGATCTTATTTATGAGAAATAGTAAAATAAAAATATTGTTATGTAGCGACTAATAAGTATTGTAAAATAGTTTATCAAACTACACTAAAGTATCAATCTAAGGTTTGATAGTTTAAATAAAATCTATTAATGAAACTAATTTTTATTAAAATCAGCAAACAGTACTATTGTAGTTTGCCAGTTGGAACATAGAATGGCATATAATAATTAATTAATTTCAACGATTGCTTGATTGAAAAAAAGAATACGACCATAAAATCATTTACAACAGATTCATTTTCGACTCTCTGGTAACCTTATTTTCGTTTGGGTTTTTCAAATCTCTAAAAATAATAAGTGTTGCCAAATACAAAAAGTAAAAGTTTTACAAAATAACATCTACAATTACTGAAACCTTTTAAAATTAATTATTTACATTTAAATTAATTACTTTTAAATTAAATATACCATTACACTATCTCCCTTAGCGGACACCTCTAATTAGCGGACATTTGTGCAGTTCCACGTCTGTTGATATAGAGCTGTTTGTAACATTCCGAATTCTAAATTTTCATTGTTATAGGTTAGAAAAATTTATGATGGTCCGCAGAAAAAACGGATGATTATTTCTTATAAGCTGTAACACAACTTACAAAAAGTTTCATCAACATTCAGGTTCAAAAGTGAAAACTAACAGAACTTAGGATGAATCGTGCTTTTTAATTATTTTTTCAAATCCCCTATGTAATATTAGCCT